>CAUYSK010007419.1:0-14390 GCA_963575035.1 Avahi laniger | reverse complement strand
GTTGCCCTGGCTAGAGTGAGTGCCGTGGCGTCAGCCTAGCTCACAGCAACCTCAGACTCCTGGGCTCAAGTGATCCTCCTGTCTCAGCCTCCCGAGTAGCTGGGACTACAGGCATGCGCCACCATGCCCGGCTAATTTTTTTTCTATATATTTTTAGCTGTCCAATTAATTTCTTTCTATTTTTGGTAGAGACGGGGTCTCGCTTTTGCTCAGGCTGGTCTCGAACTCCTGAGCTCAAACAATCCACCCGCCTCGGCCTCCCAGAGTGCTAGGATTATAGGCGTGAGCCACCGTGCCCGGCCCTTCCTTTCTTTCTTTTTCTCTTTCTTTCCTACCTTCTGTCTTTCCTTTCTTTCCTTATTTCCTCTTCCTTCCTTTCTTTCTTTCCTTTCTTTTCCTTCCTTCCTTCTTTTCTTCCCTTTCTTTTTTTTCCTTTTTTTTTTCTTTTTCGAGACAGGGTCTCACTCTGTCACCCAGGCTGGAGTACAGTGGCATGATCATAGCTCACTACAGCCTCAAACTCCTGGGCTCAAGCAAGCCTCCCACTTCAGCCTCCTGAGTTGCCAGGACTACAGGCCTGAGGCATGAGCCACCGTGTCTGGCAAACTTTTTTTTATTTTAACCTATAGACATAGAAAATGTAATTCACAAATGATGAGGAATTGAGATTTGAGGTAAATTCTGTTAATGAAATTCTCAGGTATTCACAATATAAATAGATGATGACCTTAGTAGCTGATATGAAATATTTAAACACCACAAACTATTAATATGTAATAGACCTATAAATGTCAAGCAAATATGAGTCGTACCACAATTTGGGAAGAGGGCACAGTATTACCAACCCCAACAAAGCTGGTAATTTTAGTTTTCCTGTGGCTTTGCCAATGGACTCTCCTTTTCCTTTTTTTCAATCTTTAGAAAAAGAATTTTTCAATTTCTTTGGCAAGGTATATGGTAAGTTTCTTACCTAGCAATATAGAATTATCCAATAATATATTGTAATTTTAAGTGATTCTATTACATAAATGCCACAATTTACAATTCTTTGTGTTTATTAATTGGACATGGGATAAGTATTTCTGTTTCGCACATCTTCAGGAATGCTATTATATGCATTGACTCTGCTCCATTCCATACAAGATGCCCAAGGATGACTGAAAATAAGTAAAAATTAACATTTTTATGAGCTCAATATTTGGATTATTTGAAATCTAGTTCTTATACCCTGAAGTCAACAGAATTTTAAAATAATAAAAATAATATGTATGCATACATGTATCAAGTGTTTTATGAGTGTTCAATACCCTCTAAACTTGAAATGCTATCAATTCGATGAAATTAAATTTAAGAATTCTGAATTCTTCATAGGAAAGTTGACACACGTCGCACAAATCTGCTTTCAAATAACAAATAACATGAGAATATTCAATGGTAAACATGGAACTATTATAATATATTCAAGCTGGAGTTTATTCTTTTGATCAAAATGATATTTTCATTTTTCTTTGGATAACACATTTTTAAGATTTATTTTATTCCAGCAGGTCTTTGGTATTTATTTTAAATTTAAACGGAATGTAATGATTACTCCAGGAGAAAGCCAGAAATATAATACAATAAAACAACAAAACAGATGCCCCTTCATATCCTAAAATTGAACCACAAGGTTAAATAAATCCTATTTTCTCATTCTGAAATCAGATATATGTTCCTGCTTGGAAGAAAAAATACCCTTGGAGATGGGAAGACTCTTGATTGTAATACTAAAATGGAGGCCGTCCCAAGTACTTGGTAGATAAAAAACTACTTATTTCAGTGAATTCATCCTCATGTTTATATTTTTAATGCAAAAGCTCATCTGGACAACTCCCATCAATGTCAGATTTCACTTATTTTTTCCCTCCCTTTAATGTTTACCTGTGCGTATTACTTTGTTTTCCTTTAACGTTTGCAGATGAACCATGTTTGGGAGACAAGTCCATATTCTGTCAAATGGAGGTGCTGGCACGATACTGCTCCATCCCAGGTTATAACAAGTTATGTTGTGAGTCGTGTAGCAAGCGCAGTAGCACCCTGCCACCGCCATACCTCCTAGAAGCTGCCGAAGTGCACGATGACATTATCTTTAACCCTAGCGACCTCCCTAGATCTCTCGTGATGCCTACATCTTTGGTCCCTTATCATCCAGAGACCCTTGCTGAAAAGAAATCTTTGAGTAGCATCTCTTCCGTGGGAGGTCCAAATGCATATGCTGCTCTCAGACCAGACAGTAAACCCGATGGTGCTAACTTACCCCGGAGGAGAGCTCGGCAAGCAGGAAGCAGGACTGTGCGGCTGGCCTCAGCGCCATCCTCTGCACCCCCCAAGAGTGGCCACCTCAACTCAGCTTCCCAAATGGCTGCTGCTTCCTTCCTTGCAGTCGGCGATGCCATAGGTGCTTCTCAGGCAAGAACCTCAAAGAAAGGTGAAAAGATGGTTGACAAGAGACATCCAGTAAGATCATCTGCTTTAGAAAGATGAGAAAGTGAACCCCAAAGCCTGGAAATCAGAGGGGAACCTGAACAAGCTCCCTCTCCCCGTGGTGCATACGCTTGTTTAAAGTGGAAATCTCCGTAGATCATCAACTCGTTTTATCTGTAAGTGGAAGAAAAGTGCTGGTTCACTTTCTAGTTGCTTTCATCCTCCCGTCGTTCCGCATCGACTCGTTTACCAGAATTCATTGGAAGAAAGCACCAAAGATTAACAACAGGAGAAAAATAAGTTGCTAAGTGCGTCGGTCACTCTCTGAAGCAGAAAATGGACTGGAACCAATTTTGCATATCAGCTGATTTTTGTTTGTTTGTTTTAAAAAAAATTACAGTAAAAATAAAAAAGAGATACCAATGGTTTACACTTTAACAAGAAATTTTGGAAACGGAGCAAAGAATTCTTAGACTTGTATTCCTATTTATCTATATTAGAAGTATTGTATGAGCGAATTTGCAGCTGTTGTGTAAATACTGTATATTGCAGAAATCAGTATTATTTTAAGAGATGTGTTCTCAAATGATTGTTTACTATATTACATTTCTGGATGTTCTAGGTGCCTGTCGTTGAGTATTGCCTTATTTGACATGCTACAGGTTGACTTTCAAAGCAGAATATTACAAAGGAGAAGTTAGGATCGCAGCTACTGACGATACAGAGGGTTTTGTTGTATGGTTTTGTTGAATCAACAGTGTGATACCCAAATTATAGCTAAAGAAAAAAACAGAGAAGCTGCAGATACACAGATCTCGGCTTACCTATTGCCTTCTGGTCTTATAATTAAAAAGAAGAGGATTGGTGTCCTTAGTATTCTTGTGATCACAGGGAACAGAGAACAGTTAATGAACCTGTGCAAGACAAAACTAAAACCCTTTTACCAGGACCTCATAGGTGCCAGTGAGGTGCTCTATGTTCTCGTGTATTTTTTTAATTGTATTTTTTTAATTGTACCATTGTTGATATATACAAACAGTTATACTGGATATACTATAATAATCACAAAGAAAAATGTTTTGGGATGACTCGTTTGTATGTTGGTAGCTGAGAAAAATATCAGTCTAGATTGAAATTCCAGTATAATAGGGCTTTGGGGTTTTGGAGGCAGGATCAAGAAAGTATTTGTCAATGGTTGAGATATTTATTTTCTACATGGTTCATATTCAAATGTTCACAACCACAATGCATCTGACTGCAATAACGTGCTAGTAATTTATATCAGTGATCACCTTGCTCATAGCAAAGCCAGAAATGCTCTCTCCAGGGAGTAGATGTAAAGTACTTGTATATAGAATTCAGAATCGAAGATATTTATTAAAAGTTGATTTTTTTCCTCGATAGTATTTTTATGTACTAAATATTTACACTAATGGCAATGACATATTTTGGTAAACTAGAGAGACATAATTATAGTTGCATGCTTTGTTCTGTGCATAGAGGAGAAATTTAAACAAACTACCGCAGCCAACTCAAAAGAGCTAAAATTGAACACATTTGATGTTATTAAAACATTTTGCATTTTTAAAGTAGTTGATATTAAGTTGATGACTTGTTCCCCCTCAAGGAAACATAAAATTGTATGGACTCAGCTAGCTGTTTAATGAAATAGTGAATTAGAAACACTCTTAAAAGTATGTGAAAGAGATAAATCCTTCATGAATTATAAGTAAAAGGGAAAAGAAAGATAAATGTTATCAGCATAATGTTTTTGAGGTCAATACCTGAGCTGTCTAAAGATATGCTATGCAAACTGAAATGTAGATATGTTAACCTCTCCAAGCACAGAATATACAAGAAAGTTTGCATTTTAACCATCGTAAATTAACAGCTTTTAAACTCTTGACTCTATACCTCTAAAGAATCGCTGCTATTTTGTGCAAGAATTTTGAAGGTCAAATGAATTAGGTTAATTCCAGATAGTAAAACAATCCCTGAGCCTTAAGTATAAGTCTTTTTGTTTTTTTCCTAAAAATTGCCCTAGAATAAAATTCTCTCTAGTTTACTTGCGTGTGCATACATCTGGTCCACAGGGAAATACAGAGAAAGATGGTCACACACATAACACCTCCCATAAAGATAAGATGTACATGTTCGTTAAATTTCTGACCTTTGAGCTTTCTTTTCTACTAAGCTAAAAATTCCTTTTTATCAAAGTGTACACTACTGATGCCGTTTGTTGTATTGGGAGCACGTAGCAATAAAAATGTTAACAAAAATACAGATCTGGCTCTATCTAGATTTTATCATTAGATTGATCACAGAGTAATAGCAACATGTCCTTTCCTCCTACAAAATAAAATGCCATCAAATTCACGTGGTCCTTGTACTTTCTCGAAAGACTTCAATAAAGAGACAGTGTCTCCTGTTTTCACATAAGGGCGCGCCATAATATTATTTAGAAAACAAAATAAAGACAAAATAAGAGCTTGTGGGAGGTGACTTTCTACTTAAATCTGTCCCGTTGAAGTACGAAGAGGATGAGAGAAGATGGTGATAATGCCAGTATTTATGAAAAGGAAAAGGGAGACTTCTTTGTTTAAAATGTGCAGTCTCAGAATGGTTTTAAATGAAAGCCGCTCACCAGTTTTGGACCTTGATTACCTGAGGATTGGTGGCAACTCATCACTGAAGACTCGGAGCATGGGGAGAAGGGAACATCACAGCGGAAGGTCTCTTTTATGTCGCAGGGATGTGCTATGGTCAGTAGTTTCCGGTTTGAACCGCAGAGGAGACGACTCAGGTTTGAAGTCCACCTGCAACTTCATACCCAAATGGCCTTGGGCAACCTCGCTCATGTGATCCCTAAATTATAGAAAAAGAAGAAAACAGAGACACTGCAGATACACAGATCTCAGCTTACCTGTTGCCTTCTATTCTTAGAATTAAAAGGAATGAAACCTCAAGTTTCAGTTTCCTCACCTGCAAATGGGAGGCAAAACTGTCACATATCATTATGTGATTGCTACGAAAAATGAGACGATTGAGTCAAGCTGTTAGCACAGGGCCTAACACGTAACAGCTCACAGTAAATATTACATGTTAATATTAAGCCATTGTCCTTGTCCTCATCATTTTTGTCTTCATTATGTAACTGAACCAAAGCTTTCCTCTAGGGTCCACAGCTAGTTTGAATCATGGTCACTGTGTCTCATTGAGCGTTGTAAACAAACATGATTTCAGGAATTTAAAGACAAACAATTTAGCTTTAAAAATGTATAGGATGAACTCATTAAAGATGATCTCCAGGCCGGGTGTGGTGGCTCACACCTGTAATCCTAGCACTCTGGAATGCCGAGGTGGGTGGATCACTCAACTAAGGAGTTCAAGACCAGCCTGAGCAAGAGTGAGACCCCGTCTCTACTAAAAAATAGAAATGATCTGGACAACTAAATACATATATATATATATATATATATATATATATATAAAAATAAATATAAATTAGCCAGGCATGGTGGTGCATGCCTATAGTCCCAGCTATTTGGGAGGCTGAGGCAGGAGGATCGCTTGAGCCCAGGAGTATGAGGTTGCCGTGAGCTAGGCTGATGCGACGGCACTATAGCATGGGCAACAGAGTGAGAATCTGTCTCAAAAAAAAAAAAAAAAATGATCTCCAGTCATTGATTTTGAAGAATTTTAGCTAATTATGCTCACTTTCCTTTTGCAAGCAATAAATAGTCAAACTAAGGGTCTGGGTATTAATTATGAATTTCTGCAAAGGTGGTACATGGTACGATAATGCCCCAAACAATTAACAAATGTGTTGCTCATGTACTTATATTAATACACTTTGCAGAAATACCAACAACAAAAGTCATTCTCCCACACTCATCTTACCTTTCTTCATGAAGAAGCTACTTACATATAATATGTAAAAGAAAAAAGCAATTGAAAAGTGATGATAATATGGCTAAGCCAAAGAAGTCTTAAACAAAGAAAAAGAGATGGTTAAAACTACTTAAAATACAATAAAATATAAAAACAGCCCTAGGGTGAACAGGCAATATATCAACATATCAATATCTCAGTATATCAACACAGAAACATTGACTTTGGACTCAGATACTTTTGGACAGTTTGCTTGGAGCCAGAGACAAAATTTTAAAGTTAAATTTTAAAAATACTGCCTACCCAGCAAAGAAAGCATAATATACTAAAATGGATTTGACATCATAAACGCAAATTATGAAAGAAAACAAGGTGCTATAAATTCTGTAAAATTATCACAGAGTTTACCTAAGAATTAGAATTACTCCTTAAACTCCCCCCATCCTGCTAAATGACAGGTGGGTAAAAAGTTGCTCACCTCCTTTGTGGCAGCAAAACTTCCTGCATTAGAACTGTTGCTTAGAAAGGCTTCTATTTTTCAGCCAATTCATAGTTTCGACTAAATTGTTGATGCATTAGCTTTCGACCATTGGATTGTTAACAATTTACCTGGGACTGAGCAGTGTTGGTTTTTGTTGATGTTTTTTTAATCTACCAAAACCCCAAAGTTTTGTGATGTCAAGGAGAGAACAGTTATTCACAGCCAAGTGTTACTCTTACATATATCATCAATCTTACTGTCCTGCTGTGTAGGATTCTCTAGAAGTTGAAACCGAAATAATAAAGCTTTTCTACGATCTGCTACTGAATAAACAAATGGTGCTAAAATTACAAATACGTCCACACAAGGAACAATTGATTTCAGATGAGATATTTGGAGACTTACAAGCAGAAACTCTCACTAGTAGTTCAAGGGTGAAAAACAAATTTCTCCGTGGTGGAAGATACAAGGACAGCCCGTCTGCTTTCCATTCCTGTGACAAAGTGATAGGATTCCTAAACTTCGCAAGAAGTTACGGTGCCCTAGTTAAGAGCGTGGGCACTAAAGCCGCATTGCTGGTTCGCATCTGGTTCTAAAGTCAACTAATTGTGACCTGGAGGAGTTACTTAATGTACCTAAGCCTCGCTTCTTGTATCTGTAAAAGGAGGATGATAACAGTACACACTTCATGGGGCTGTTTAAGCAAAAAAATAAAAAAATTGATAATTCAGGAAAAGCAACAAACACAGTGCTTGACAGGCCTTAAGTGTTCAACAAAGGCTTGCAATTGTTATTTTTTTTCTCCAGAAAAAATCTATTTTTAAAAGTATTTACCTTTTTATGGATGATCAAAAGATCCAGTTTGAATATTCTAAACCAAGGTCACGATTTTCACAAAGTCGCATCTGCCCCAAAGTATGCTATGTGCCCAGAGGAATGTGGAACACAAGAATGGAAGTAGAGAGTGACATACGGCACGTGTGTCCTGCAGCAGTTCTCCTTTCGTAATAGGCACAACATGGCGAATGGCTCCTAAGATTAAGGCCACTGCTTTTTATGTGGTGGCGTCATACGCCACAAGGTATTGTCGACACACTTACTGCTACCAAATCCTTTTCCATGGGTGACATACTTTCCTCTGTCTCTTATGAGCTCTTATAACGTTAATCCCCAAATCTCTGTGTGCAAGCCTTCGCACCCATACCAAACCACAAACGTGTTCTCGTGTGTCTGCGGAACATCTTACCTCTGCTGTTACAACCGTAAGTCAGCATTTCCAAAACCAAGTGATGACCGTCCTTCCGGGAGACCTAGCTCTACGTCCTCTGTTCTGTGTTCCTCGCTAGACTCAGCGTCGCAGAGAACCAACCACACTTTCTCGCTGTCATCCTTTTCTTTGTCTTTCGCTCTGCATGTTTAATCAGCCCCCTTGTCCCGCTGATTTCACTTCTAAAATCTCTCCTGCATCTGTTCCCTCCTTTTTGTCCTCATCGTCTCTGTCCATCAGGCTCCAACCATAACTATGACAATTGCCTTGTAATTGCCTCCATCTCTGGGGGGGTCTCATCCTTCTCCAACTTTATACTCACCCTGCCGTAAGATATTCTTTTGTGGGTATCACTGCCCTATCAAAGCCATGCCACGCCAACTCAAAGCACATCCGTGCTCTTTCTCTCTTTCATGTGTCGGGGTCCTTGTTGAATTTTTTATGCTCCTGGCTCAAAAAGTCCCATCTCAGCCCTTTCTGTTTTTGCATTCATGTTATTAACCATAGGTGTGGAAGCCCCCATAAAATGAGCTCCTTTCTCCTCTATCTGCTATCTCATGAATTTGATTTTAGAGAAGAAAAGGACTATTTCTCAATCTTTGCATACCCAGAGTCTTGCACCCCTAGTAGATGTTTTTTGAATAAATGAGCAAATACCTGCCTAACCATTCCTCACAATAGGCACAATTTCCTTTCATGTCTTGTTTTTACTTCTCATGCAGTTCTTCCCTCAACAGGATTACTTGACCAGGGATTGCTAGCTCGTTAATTCCAGTTAAGGTAATTATTTCCAAAAGGTAAGTTAAAATAGTCAAGAAACCCTGGTGGCCCTATTACATGGAAATTTACAACCCTTATTTTGATCACGCTAGTAGCCTTTTTAAACCATTAGATGAAAAAGAAATGTATATATACTGCTAAATTCATTTAGATGAGGCTAGAGTCAGGGTGGTTGGAATAAAAACAATTTAGGGTTTAAATTATAGACTGGAAGAGATTTCTAAATGCAGTGAGAAAGTGTGGTGATCTTGTCTAGTCTCATGTCTTTAAATACCATCTATTGGCTAGAAACTCCCAAATTTATTTCTCTAATCCATATGGTCTCCCGAATTCTGGATTCACATTTATAACTGCTTGACATTTCCACTTGGATGACTAGTAGAAATTTATAAACTAACAAGTCCAAAATTGAACTGCTGTTTTCCCACCTTACTGGCCCCCAACCTGTTTCATTTAGAATTTTCATTCCTTCCAATGTCTCAGGACCAAACCATAGAGTTTCCCATGAATCCTTACATTGGTTTTATATTGCTGCTGTAACACATTACCATACACTTAGTGGCTTAAAAAATACAAATATTATCTTACAGTTCTGCAGGTCTGACACAGGTCTCGATGGACTAATATCGAGGTGTGAGCAGGGCTGCATTCTCTTCAGGAAGCCAGAGTGGAGAATCCCTTTCCTCGCCTTTTCCAGATTCTAGTAGCTGCCCACAGTCCTTGGCTTGTGGCCCCTTCTTCCATCTTCAAAGCCAGCAACGGTAGGTCAGAACTTTTCGTATTTTATCTCTCTGTTCCTTCTGTCATCTCATCCTTGTCTCACCAAAATGGGAGAAGTTTCTCCACTTTTAAGAACTCATGTGATTAGATTGTACCATCCAGGATAATCCAGTATCAACTTTAAATCCATTTACAACCTTAATTCTCTTTTGTTATGTTCTAGTTATTTCAATGTATACCCTAACTTATTGTTGATTATAGTCACTTTATTATGCAATCAATTATTATTGTTCATTCTGTCTAACTATTTTTGTACCCATTAACCATCGCCACTTTATTCCTTCCTCCCTGCTACCTTTCCCAGCCTCTGTTGACCCTCATTGTACTGTCTGTCTCTATGAGATTGTTTTTAATGTTTACGTCCCACATATGAGTGAGAACATGCAACATTTGTCTTTCTTTGCTTGTAAGCCACTATTTTAGAACCTAAGTGATATTTCAAGTAAATCAGAACCCAGATCTGTGCCCATGTCTCCACATATAGTAGTTAGGATCTGATAATTTATTACATATGTGCATGGTGGCATGCATCACTGTTTTAGAAGTTTTCCTGATGATTTGGGGTAGTTTTTACATTCTCAAATGGTATTTAGCCATTTTCAAATTAAAATACACTTCTGCAAAATCTATTATCTCAAAATAAAAGTCTAAATACGTAAAAAAAAGTACCAAATGACATGAGCCACCAAAACTAAAAGAAAAAGTATAGTAGGACTTTTACTAGTCAGTAAATTTCCGTATGGCGTGGTTGTGATATGTAATTGCCAATGTGAGTATGTCCTTTGTCCATTTGCTGAATAATGAATGTCATGAAAAATTGTGTCTAATGGTTGTTTCTTCCTCACAGCCTCCCTACATTCTTGGGAATATGAGCCAGGGACTTCTGCCAAGCCTCTTGATAGCACCTTCACCATAAAATTGGCAGAATACAAGGTAAACAATTTGCACTGAGCATTACATCAGTTAGCTCTCTGTGCTGCCGTTTCAATGGCTTAATGATCTTCTCTTTGCTCCTGGTATCTAGACCAAGAGAACATCTTGATCAATGTTTTCTGGTCTGTGTGTTCTCTATGCAGCCTTTAATCATGGTCTTATTTTCTCCTGGATTTCAGCTGTTTTCAGCTATGTTGAAATGACTGCACATGTACAAATACATGTTAAAAATAAATGGAAGTAAACAGTTATTGTGAATTTAATTACATGGTAACCATTGTTCTCTGTTGGATGCCACTATCTTGTTCTTTTGTCTGCTTTTTCTTTGCTTGTTGGAGAATCTCTCTTTTAAATCAGTAGCCAGACTTCCCCATTGATGGTAATTATTTTATTTTATTTTATCAACAATAGTTAAAAAAAACAGTCATTTGCAGAATCATTTATTTCTAAAGGTATGTATATATGTATATATACACATATGTAAATATGTAAATGCATATATAATTATATATAATTTGGGAATAGAATGTTGAGTTTATCTAGAAACCTAATTGCATGATCCTTAAAAAATTTATAAATACTGAAAATGTGACACAATTTGCTTTAACTTCTGATTTCACCATCTTAATTGTGTTACTCTCTAATCTCCAAAATGCCACTCGAGTATAAAAGAGTAATCATAAAATTCTTCCACTGAAACCAAGTATATCAGCTTTTTATATCAGTTCTCATTTATCTTATTCTTCTCTAATGTTTATTTTTCTGTTCACCAAGCATAGCATGCTATAGATTTAAAAACCAGAAGAGATTAAGAACAATGTCAGAGTGATTTTTCTAAAACAGAAATCTGATCACATCTTCCTTCCTTAGTTTCTGTGAACTAAAATCCTAAGCCCTCTGCTAAATGAATGGACCCCTCTTGGCCAAGGGGGCCCCAGAAACACCTTAAAACTGAGCTCCCAGCAATGACAGAATGGGAGAGATTAAAGCACAATTACATGCATATGATCCCCCTTCATAAATATTCATGACTCCTCCTATAACTTGTTGAATATGTATATTTGACCACCCCGCTCAATATACAATCCTGGTCCTTTTTGTCTCTTCTTTGAAGCACGTGTGTCTGGCTTCTGGTGGGGGATCTGCTTCCCACCCAGTTGGAATGGCCGCTCAGCAGATTGCTACCCTTTATGAGAAATAAAGCTCTCCTTTTTCCAAAATGTAAACCTCGTTAATTAATTTTTTTGGTTAACATTTCTTTAGTAGCTCATAACTCCAGTCCTTTGCACACGCTGTTTCTTACATTAAGTCTGTTCTTTCTCTAAACACCATTCCCCACTTCCCTCTTCTAATTCCTATTTATAATTTAATATTATCTTAACTTTTTCTGACTCTCCCCACATTGACTCCTTTTTGGCATTTCCAATGTACCATGTACAGATTCGTAACTCTCCTTTTAACACTGAAATGCCATTTTTATTGCTTGTCTGTATCCTTCATTAAACCATAAAATTTTTAAGCCATAGGCTTTTTTACGGTATAGTGCTAGATGCTAGGAGTGTTGAATAATGAATGAATGGGTTGATGAATGATTAAATTAGACACAATAACAGAAATGATGACTGATAGTTTAACATTAAAGGAACAGATAGACTAGCAGATAAAAGATTTAAATTCCACACAGTAAAATGATGAATGTTCTTAATAGAAGAACAAATTATGTTCTATCTATGTTAAATTATGTTCTATCTTTTCTATTTAAAGAAGGGAGAAGCACTTACATTATGAAAGAATTTCAATAAAAATGATTTTTAAATGAATGATAAGTTTATTGGTAATGAAGCAAATCCATCTAGCTGCAAAATTCATCTTGCAGCCTGACAATATTAGATAGGCGTGTACAGTATATATGTCTATGTGAAAATTTGTTCTCATGCCTGATCTTATGACATTTGGTAGGTATCAGATGGTGTTAGAACTATTGTTATATTAAAAATAAGACTTTGGGTGATGAGTGAACACTGAAAGTGGAACAATGTAATAAAAACTCACCAACAATTCATTTAGCTAAAAGATACTTCTTTGGCTTTGACGTTTATTTCTTATATGGTAAATGAACATACTCAGAATATACATATATATGCAGTTCCTTACGTTAAAAAAGTATTGATGTTATTGACTGTGTGCTTGTGTTTTAGGTTTATAGTTGTCAGAATACATACCATTTCTGATACTCGTTATAAATTATTTGTTGCAAGTTTAAATGAGAATATTCTAGGACATGAACCAAATGAATGTAGATTACAAAATGGTCTTGAATGTCTCTAACTAGACCCCTGAGTCTGGTTTAGAAACAGGGGGGTCCCTAGAGGACAGAAGGTTAATGAGGATTGTGAAAGGCTTTAGGGGACCTCTTTAATTTTTTTCAACAGAATGCAATATACAAAGAAATAAAGACCTTAAAAAATAAAACATATGTTCTGCAACGCTTTCCTAATTCCAAGTTTTACTTACAAAAGCTTATTATGCGTAAATTTATTTTTATATGAGTGTTATGATTACATTAAAATTTCACAGTGAAGTTTTGGGAAAGGTAAACACAAACAAACTAGAGCCTCCAGTCTTAAACCACCTGCCTATGGTGTAGAATGAAAAAGAAGAGATGCTGAAATTTATTCAGTGAGACAGAAAAGATGCCATACCCAGGATGGCAAACGTTGGCACATCTGAGATTTATAAAAAAAAAAGGAACGTTTCCATGAAGGACAGAACACATTAAAAAAATAAAAAAGCAAGTCTTCCAATATGTGCATTTTCTGCAAAAAAAAAAAAATAAAAAAATCAATTGTGAGTGCAGGAGATGATTAAAAATGTCTATCAAGCAAGAGACGGTCCATGGAAATTTAGCTTCCGGTATTTATCTTTACTAACAATGGTATAGCAGAGAGGTACAGAATGACTTTTAGAGCCAGATGGCTTGGTTTTGGATCTTGCAATACAGCTTACTAGCTGTGTACTTTGGACAATTCACATCATCATTCTTTCCACTGCCTATTCATATATAAAATGTAGATACACTGCTATTAATACAATAGGGTATTACTACTAAGATGGTAAAAGGGCTGTTATGAGTAAAACACACTGAGTAGTACCTGACGCATAGTGAGCGCTGCATACCTGTCGCTGCTGTTAATTTCAGGTGTATATGATGTCATCAATGATTGCATTTAGCATGCTGTATTTATTTTCATTGATATTATTTTCCTTGTTCCTCCCAGTAACTGGTCTTTTGTATTATTTCCAGGTGGTCATATTCTCATACCACAGCACAGCTGGGAATATCTAAATGCATATTTGTCCAGTGTTACGCAACACTGAATTTATGCAAATTTTTATCTTATATAAGGAGGCATTTATCTATTAAGAGTTTAAATTTAGAGAGGGGGAGAAATGTTGCATCACGTCTTAGTTTAGCAGGTAAAGTAGTATGTGCTCGGTGAGTGGGAAGTAAAGAGCACAGAGAAGAAGCGGCCATCAGAGAACGTTTCTCTATCGGTGTCCATGAATTTCTATCATGTGGATTCTCATTATTTCATGGTTATTGTATTATCCCACCATTTATTAGATGACAGTTCCTCTCTATCTGCACACCCACACACACACACACACGCACATACACACGCACACACCCTTCTCTTCCTGTTTCTGCAAAGTGCTGCATTCAAAAAAACTCCAAAAATAGTTCATCCAGGTGTCTTCAATTTCACCATTAGGAGGCTATTGTAGTAAATTCTT
>CAUYSK010007418.1:0-24180 GCA_963575035.1 Avahi laniger | reverse complement strand
TGCTGATTTTCCTCAGTTCTATATAGATTCTAGTTATCAGCCCTTTATCAGATGTGTAGCATGCGAATATTTTCTCCCATTCTGTAGGTTGTCTGTTTGCTCTCGTGATGGTTTCCTTGGCTGTGCAGAAGCTTTTTAATTCGATCAGGTCCATTTCCTCACACGTTTTTCCTGATTCAAGATTGGCGAAGGCGAAATGGAGTCCAGAGGAGAGTGCAGTGATTGTACCGATAGCGGCTAGTAACACCAGTGATCTGTCGATCAGTTGCCATGTAGTAGGCTCTCAAGTGTGTATCAATATTAACTCAGTCTCCCTAACAGTTACGTGAGGTAGCAGTCTTACTTTTATTGGTGCTTTATAAACCGAGGCCCAGAAAGTGTAAGTAATGTGCCCGAGATCGTACCTCTGAGGTTACGTGGAATTCAAGCCCCAGCTCTCTGGCTCCAGAGCCTGCCGTGTTTATCACTCTGTTGTGCTGCAGGACCAAAGTGTACCTTCAAAGACCACGGACCCCTGACGTGGGAGTGCCGGGGAGGCTAAGACACGGAGCTGTTGATTTGCAGGGGGCATGACCCCTCCCCGTTGGTCAGGGTAGGCTAGTTTTGTGCTCTAGTAAGCTCACCAACATCTCAGTACCTTAACACAAAAAAGGTGTTTTTCCTGCCATGCCAGGTCTGCTGTGGGTCCAGGTGACTCTCCTGGGTAACAGTTCTCTGTGCAGCCGCTGGCACCCTTCTCACCGCCACTGAGGCTCAGTTCCAGGATGGTGTGGCAGGGAGGAGAGCACCGGAGGGGCTTGCATGGGCGGTTAAAATGTGGCCGGGAGTCAGACAAGTCATTCCTGCTCGCAACTCATGGGCCAGAACAAGCCTGAAGGCCCCGCGCCGCACACGCAGGCGCACGCTCGGCGCGGTGGGCCCTGCCTGGAAGGCGAGCGAGCTGGGAGCAGCGCGCAGCGCTGACATCTGCCTCCCGATCTCGGCCAGGTTCTCCCCCAGCGTCTGTCACCGGCACAACAGCAGCGTGCAGAACAGCGCTTCAGCTTCCCGCAAGCAGAGCAGCCGCTGAAACCCCCGAGACAAGGTCAAGGAGTAACGGTGCACCAGGCAAAAGAAACTGGGGGCAGCGTTGCCTGGCGAGGTGTCACTCTTAGGGACCCCACAATGGAAGCAAAAGGTTGTCCCTGCATCTACAAGTTTCTAACCATAGGTTGGAGAAAGAGAAG
This sequence comes from Avahi laniger, assembly GCA_963575035.1. NCBI lineage: Eukaryota > Metazoa > Chordata > Mammalia > Primates > Indriidae > Avahi > Avahi laniger. The sequence continues at coordinate 22,954 of CAUYSK010007418.1, read as the reverse complement.
CTTCTGGAGGTAAAAAGAGGATGCGTCTTGCTCCAGCTCTAAAGAAATGGCAGAAAGCTTGCAAAGGGACGGGAGTGCTCCATAAGTGCCGTTTGAAGGCTAAGTACAACCACCCGCCCTCTGCTCTGTCACTGCTGCCTCCTCAGCCTCCCTGTCCCTAAATGCGCCACGTCCACCTCGGCCTTTGCGCTGGCTGACATCCTCAGCGCAGCGCTGGGCCCAGATGCCATGGGCCTCTCACCCTCACTTCAAGTCTTTGCTCAAATGTCACCTCCTTAGAGATGACTTCACTTGATCACTCCAATATAGCATCTCTTATTACTCAACCCCCTTACTCTGCGTTATTTTCTTGATGATTTATTATCTCTATTTCCTTTGGAATGTGATCTCCAAGAGGGCAGGAGCTTTGTCTCGTTCACTTACGTCCTAGCGAAGTAGTGCTATAACATAATATGTGCATCCGTATTTGTTGAAGGAACGAACTGATGGGTCCGTCTTACCCGTGGTAAGGACAGGGAAGGCATGTGCTGGGAAGCCCTTCGTGCTGGGTCCTGGACTACAGCAGGTCATCCTCAGTAGCAAGTACGCATCCCTTCACTGGTTTGGTTTACTTTCATACGTTACAGGCGTTCTTGGATGACTGGTGTTGGTTGGTGGTCCCAGAAGGAAGGACAAGTTGGCTTAGTTCATCTAAAATTCAACTGCCAGAGTGACTAAACACTGGTAGAATTAGTCATAAAATCTTTCTAAAGGAGGTCAGCTTTGAGAAGTGTTGGAAAAGCAGGACAAGGGTATTACTTGGAGGAGAGGAAAGGGTGATGTTCTAAGTGTTCAGGGAAGACTCTTCCCATACTCACATCCACCATGCAAACCATCTTAGGATATGGAAATGAGAAGATGTGATGGGAACTCTTTTTCTTCCAGGCCATGGCAACTTTGGAAGAGAAGGAAAAATCAAGGCTTGGATAGTTTCAACAAACCCGTAGAACCTATGTGCCAAGAGATGGTAAAATCTCGGAAAATACAATTGAACGAGTCCCCGAATGATCTGCTTCTCTAAGTTACATGAGTTTTAGAGGAGATAACAATGTTACCTAGACCCTGTAGGATAAATTACTGGGACTCCAATTGCCCAAAATGCCCTTGGATCCCAGGAGCTGCAAGAAGTCTCTGAAAGGAGTTGCCAGGACTCGGTTCCATTGCTGCCTGGCACCTCCTAACTCAGGTACTGCCCCTTCTTTGCTGTTCCTCTGGATGTCACGTATTAAGTATTTTACTTTGCTTTTGGTGGGAGATGGTTCTATTCCTACCAGTGTTTGTAATTAATAGGGTCCCAAAGGCTATATTGGCCCATTTGATTTTTATGACCTTTCTCTTAAAAAGCTAAACATGCAAGATTGGCTTCCTTGAGGCTAGGCAAAAGCACTCTATGTTGGACTCAAAACATACTTTGCTACACTAACCACAAATAAGTGTTCCCAGATAACATACTAATACCATCACTTTCCTACTTTAATGTAATCTCTGGGATGGTTGCCTCTTACAGAGATGGGCATCTTTGTTCCCTCTCTTAGAGAATGTGACTGACTGCTAGTCCAAAGATCTCCTGTTGTCCAGGAGGACACGTGGTACCTGATCGCTTTCTCTGGCACCTCTTAAGTTCCTTGGCAACAGACTCAACTAGCCAGGAACCCACAATGCAGTGGAAGAGAGGAGACTTAGGAGGGAGGTGACGAGCGTGAGAGCCAGCCTAAGCCTGAGTATAACCTGGGCTCTCAGAAGGAAAGGACTCAGGCTTGGTCTGATTGACCCTCCATGGTGGAAGCAATGAGAAATGGCTGGCATCGAGCAAGAGTATTGTAGGAGGGACGGAAACATTGAATGAGTCATTGGAGCAAACCTTTAAATCCTTTCCCAACCCCGAGGTTGTTAAGATATTTGTGAAATCTTGAGGACAAGAGCCTATGCCACCTGGAGGTCATTTGAGAGCGACCTGCTCTGCTGCCCAGTGAACGTACTATTCTTCCCACCTGGAGCATTCTCTTCCCTCTCCCTCGTGTTGGCTCCTGCCTCCTCCAAAAACTTCTGACAGCACTTAGATCAAATCCACACTATGCAGTCTGGCCTGTAGCATCTGCCTCTCTGATTCCACCTCCTCTCCCAGGTTCCTGTACCAGCTGTGCCCTCTGCCTGGAATGTTCTTCCCCTGAAAGCCACTTCATTGAGATCTCACTTCCTTAGAGACGCCTTCCTCGATGGCCTAATTCGAGATAATCACTTGATCATGTCACCCTCTTAATCCTCTAAATATCACTTCTTGTTCAGAAATTATTTTTATTTATTGGTTTATCTACTAATTGTCTCTATTTGTTTACTAGTTTTTTAGCTCCATGAGAGCTTGACACGTTATGTACTCAAGTATGTCTGTTACACGCGTGCTTTCATACATGGAGTTTAAGTAAGAAAGGGGGGAACCAGTAACTAACAGACTGTTATTTTGCCTAAGCTCAGCCCTGCAGGAAAAGAATGTCCTGTGTCACCGCAAGGAGTCACTTCAGAGGCTGAGACTTGACATGCCTATTGCATAGAAAGTGGAGTTTTTAAAAGCCACCAGATGGTGCTGTTGACACTTTTATTCACAAGCGTTCATGTTTATAGAGAAGGTTCACAGCTTCCGGATATGATCGAATAGGTGATTCATTGTGACTCTTCCTTATGTCTTTTCACTCCATTTTTACAAAAGCAGTTTTAAGGGCAATGGCCTGGCAGCAAACACTGGGAGCTGGCAAGTGATAGGTGACAAGCTACTTTTTTTGAACCAGCCCTGTTAAAAGGAAGGGTAGGGCTAACTGGTTAGATAAAAATCTGAAGAACTGAAGGTGGGGGGGGAGGGTTGCTTTCACTATGAGACTCTGTAATTTCTTTCTTTTCTTTTTTTTTTTTTTTTTTTGACAAAGTCTTGCTCTGTCGCCCCGGCTAGAGTGCCATGGCATCAGCCTAGCTCACAGCAACCTCAAACTCCTGGGCTCAAGCGATCCTCCTGCCTCAACCTCCCGAGCTGGGACTACAGGCGTGCGCCGCCATGCCCAGCTAATGTTTCTATTTTTAGTAGAGACGGGGTCTTGCTCTTGCTCAGGCTCGTCTTGAACTTCTGAGCTCAAGCAATCCTCCCGCCTTGGCCTTCCACAGTGTCAGGATTACAGGCGTGAGCCCCTGCACCTGGCTAAGAGACTCCATAATTTCTAAGGATGATTTCATGTTTTTAAATTCTTAAGTACTGTTTATTGCTATTTTAAGAAAATGGCATAAAACATCCAGACTCTGGCTTCTCCAGTTTCACATGTTAAGTTCAGGCAGGACTTCTGAGCCCTGGCAGTTTCCAAGCGCGTTTGCACGTCAGAATCGCCGCAGAGCTTTCAGTAGGTGCAGATTTCTGTGCTCGCGCACTGAAGCAGCTGTGTCTCCATGGGCCACGGAACCTGTCTTGTTGACAGCACTTCCCAGACGATTCCGTCTCGTCCGTGATCTAGGAGCCGTTCTTCCTGGGTCACATCTATCCCCGCAGTCTGCCTTCTCGTGCCTGCCGGTTGTGCTTGCCAGACCTGGTCCCCGTGCAGCGTCACCCGAGTTTCCGGGCGCGGAACTTCGTCGTTGATGGCAGTCTCCCCATCCCCACCCCCAGAAGATGGTAGGATCCCATAGGTTTGGAAAATAATAGATTAAACAGGTTCGCTTGTTTTTAACCACAGAATGTCGTAGAGATGCACGCTACCCCACGGTACTTTCAAGTTTTGAGAAGGACGCGCAGGCGAGATCACGGACCCCCTCATTCACAGAGCGTTGCCTCAGAACACGCCTCGGGAAACAGCGTCCAGTTGGGAATTACCTGCTCTGGGTGTCGGAAGTGTTTGTGTTTGGTCACAGCTTCTTTATTAATAACGCTGTGGCTATTTATATCTACCCGATTCCACGCAAAGTTGGAGGGAGCTGACCGTGTGGGTGGCTTTGATAAGTGTCTCCATCCCGAGGCCTCCACCGCCCTGTCTCGATGGGGCCGTAACTGCATCGCGACCACCGCTCAGGGACCCGTGAAGTGTTTGATAGCCTTTGAGAAAATGCTCTGAAAAGAGTGAAATATCATATGAGTAGAAGGCAGCGACATGTTCGGTAGGATGTGAGAAGTAGTCTGATTGGTAATGAAAATAATGCAACTGGTTTTAAAAGTCAAATAGATTCACAAGGCTTATGAGGAAATGGCAGTCGCCATTCATTTCTCGGTTTCTGCTGCCCAGAGACAACCTTTTCCGGCTCCGTTAGACGTTCCTTCTGGTATTGACCACCCTGTGCCTAGGTAATGTGCTCATTCTCGATTTTTCCATTTTAGACATCATTATGGCTTGGGAGCAAGAGGATGACACTCCTGCTACTGCTGCGCCTGGTCACTGCTCGCACACACTTTGCCATCTCCAGTCTCTCATTCCCGTCACCGTACAGAGCCCTTTCATCAGTATTCAGCATTTTCTGGGTCCCCGTTCCTCCTCGGCTTTCGCTGCGAAAGTATAAATGTCTTCTCAGTATGAGATAATCTCTGTTTCTTTGTGTGTTTTGGGGATTTTGTTTTTGTTATTAGAGGCAGGTAATAGAGAGGTCTTTCCAGGGGCCCTTCATGCTTCATCTTCCTGCTCAAACCCGGAGTCGTCGTTCTCTGGGCCTGCTTCACGGCTGTGAAAACTGGGGGTTCCCAGGAAACAAGGGGTTCTTCCACCCAAGAAGCCCTTGTTTCCTGGATCCTGTTTTCCTCTATCTTATTTCATTCCCTCTTTTTAATGAAAAAAGGGGGTAAGGGAAGTAATCTTTATAACCTTGTGTGTCTGAAAACATCTTTCCCCCTGCTCTTACATTCTTTGATGGTTTGGCTTAATGCAGAATTCTAGTCTGCCAGTGCATCCCTCATAATTTTGATGATAATGCTTTTTGTCTTCTATGGCAAATCTAGCTGTTGAGAACTCTGATACCATTCTATTTCTTTTTTAAAATTATTATGGGTGCATATTAGTTGTATATTTTTATAGGGTACATGCGATGTTTTGATCCAAGCATACAATGTGAATTAATCAAATCAGGGCAATTGAAGTATCCATCACTTCAGACATTTATCATTTCTTTGTGTTAGGAACATTCCAATTCCACTCTTTTAGCTATTTTAAAGTATATCCTCCCTTATTGTTGATTATAGTCACTTTTTGTGCTATCGAATATTGTTCATTCTCTCTAACTAATTGTACTTTTGCCCCCATTAACCATCTCCACTTTATCCCCCTCCCCACTACCCTTCCCGGCCCCTGGTAACCGTCACTCTACTCTCTGTCTCCATGGGATCAACTGTTTTTAATATTTAGCTCCCACATATGAGTGAGAACTGTGCTTGGCTTATTTCACTCAGCATAAAGTCCTCCACTTCCATCCATGTTGTTGCAAATGGCAGGATTTCATTCCTTTTTGTGACTATATAATAGTCCATCACGAATAGATACCGCAATTTCTTTATCCATTCATCCACTGATGGACACTTAGTAGACTTTTATAATTTTCAGTTCCATAGTATTCTTATATATATGCATGTACGTACGTATGTATATATAGTTCCAGGTCTTGGCCAAAATTTTCAATATTGTCTTTGTCATCTTAAACATGCATGCATAGATGTTTTAAAGTCCATGCCCAATAGCTCCTATTTTTGGAGTCCCTGTAAGTCTGTTTCTATTGCCCATTTTTTCTCTTAGGAAACATTGTTTATTAAAATAATTTGCAGACTAGGACATCATCTGCTTCCTCCAGAGAGGATTTGTGCTGGCTTCTGCCATGTACCTAGCGAGGCCAACGCTTGGTTACATTCATCCAGTCGCAGAGATGGAATAGTTGGAAGTTGGATTGCAGTCTCCTTGAGAACAGCCTTCTTCAGTTTGCTCCTGGGCTGCAGCCTTTCAGTGATCCCAACCCAGAGGGAAGAGGGCTCCTCAGGCCCCCCTGCTACGCACTGGCTCACTTCCACGTTGGTCGGCTGTGTACTCCGATCCAGGTACTCGAAGCCTTGCAACATGGCACTCAGCCCTTCAGCCAACTCCTCTGGAATCAGCACATCCCGGCAGAGGAAAAGTGGCTCCGGCTGCTGGGCTCACCTCTCTGGGCCTTTCTGGTCTCCTAGATATTTTCGCAGTAGCGTACCATGATCTCGTTAGCTCACCAACGAGAGCTAATGATGCCGTCAAGAGCAGTTTTTAAAAGATTTTATCTACCTTTTAAATTTCTTCTTAGTCAGAGGCTTGTTTTAAATTGCTGAATTCTCCATGATCAGGAGCAGAAGTTCTCTTAGGACTTTCAGCAGAGGAACCCTGACCTCTAGCATTTTCTCTTTAACACTTAAGATCAAGCGCTGTCCAGGAGGCAGTAGGCTGTTAATACTATGGACCCCACAGGTCCTTTCAGAAGAAATCATGTCGACATGGATATATTTCTCTTCAAGTTATAAAAATGTATTATATTTAAATATCTTCTAAAAGAGAAATAAACATTAAGCCCCAAAACATATTATAGATTTCCCAATTCAGGCAATTTGGAAAATAACTGAAAATATTTTTGTGAACTAAAAGATGCTCTTCTAAGCTCCCCTTAATTACCTGATTCATTCATTAAAAATGCATCATTGGGCTTTCGCTGGTCTCCTGTGCCAGGGCTCCCGATATTGAGAGTGTGCACTTCTTAACCTCAGGGAATTTGTAATCTAGTTAAAACCAGACAGGTGAAAGCCATCTAAAGTGATAAATATGTATAAGATTGTGTAATGAAATGTACATATATTATAAAGACCAAATAACCTAAATAGAACATTTATGAATTATCTTGCTTCACTGATTATTTATCATAAACTCTCATATCTGTTCATAGTTGTTGACTACCTTTGGCTTCCTCTGAGAAATTCAAAAGTATGTACACAATCTAGAGTTTTATTTATTAATAACCACTAGGACCTATGAACCAAAAGTGGTATAAAATAATAGGCAAGAGAGCAGGCCCAGGAGCCAGACTGGCTGGGCATGAATCCTGGGTGGTTAAGTCATCTGACCTCCCTATCCCTCTGTTTGTTCTTCAGTAGCGTAAGAACAATACCTATTCCCTAACATGGTTGTGCAGAAGAATGGGTCATATACATAATGCACTTAGAATCAGGTTTGGCACATGGGAAAGCACTTAAGGTGTAACCACGGTTAAACATTTACTTAGAAGAATTGAAATGTAAATAGAAAAATATTTTGTAAATTATTACCAACAACCTACATGTAAAGAGGGAAAGGGGAAAATCGATTTTACTCCCAGCCAAGAGACATTTAAAGCACACACCCTCCCTGCCCCCGCTCCAATGTGAGGTGTAGAAAGCAGTGTCCACTTTGTCCTTCCGAAATATCTTTTTTGCTTTTTTATTCCCTCCTCCCTGCTAGATCCTTCCTGGCCTCTGGTAGCCATCATTCTGCTCTGTCTCCATGAGATCAATTGTTTTTAATATTTAGCTCCCACACATGAGTGAGATTATGGGAGATTTGTCTTTCTGTGCTTGGCTTATTTGACTTAACATAATGTTCTCCGGTTCTGTCCATGTTGTCGCAAATGGCAGGATTTCATTCTTTCTGTGGCTATATAATATTCCATTGTGTAGATGTACCACAATTTCTGTATCCATTCATCCATTGATAGACACTTAGGTTGATTCCATATCCTGGCTATTGTGAATAGTGCTGCAATAAACATGGGAATACAGATATCTTTTCAATATACTGAATTCCCCTCCTTTGGATATATATGTAGCAGTGGGATTGCTGGATCATACGGTAATTTTACTTTTAGATTTTTGAGGAACCTCTATACTAGTCTCCATAGTGGTTGCACTAATTCACATTCCCACCAACAATGTATGAGGGTTCCCCTTTCTCCACATCCTCGCCAGCATTTGTTATTGCCTACTTTTTGATAAAAGCCCTTTTAACTGGGATGAGATGATATCCTATGTAGTTTTTTTTTTTTTTTTTTTTTTTTTGATTTGAGACAGAGTCTCACTCTCTTGCCTGGAGCGAGTGCCGTGGCGTCAGCCTAGCTCACAGCAACCTCAAACTCCTGGACTCAAGCAATCCTACTGTCTCAGCCTCCTAAGTAGCTGGGACTACAGGCATGTGCTACCATGCCCGGCTAATTTTTTATATATATTTTTAGCTGTCCAATTAATTTCTTTCTATTTTTGGTAGAGATGGGGTCTCGCTCTTGCTCAGGCTGGTCTCGAACTCCTGAGCTCAGAACGATCCGCCCACCTCGGCCTCCCAGAGTGCTAGGATTACAGGCGAGAGCCACCGCGCCCGGCCAATATGCTGCTGGTTTTTATGTGAAAATCCTCCCCTGTTTCTTCTCCTCTATGTTTAAAAAAAAAAAAAAAATATATATATATATATATATATAGTGCATTACTTTTTGTACTATTCTAACATAAGCATATATACAATTTGACGTATCTATTTTTTGGGATATTTAAATGTGGTTTCTAAATTTACACTAGTTTAAATCATTTAGTGATGAGTTTTGTAGACAGAACTTTGTGAACTTAGCCAATTGTCTCTTTAGGATCTTTTCCCAGTTAAGTGGAATTGTTAGGTCAAGGGTATATGTATTAAAATTTCTGATTTGTACACCCCAATGTCCACGATACCCAATTATATTCCATCAATAATCTATGAGGCTGGGTGTGTTGGCTCATGCCTGTAATCCAACATTTTCGGAGGCTGAGGCAGGAGGATCACTTGAGGCCAGAAGCTCAAGACCAGTCTAGGCAACACAGCAAGACTGCCATCTCTTAAAAAAAAAAAAAAAATTTAAAAATTAGCCGGGCATGGTGTCACATGCCTATAGTCCTAGCTACTTGGGAGGCTGAGGCAGGAGGATTGCTTGAGCCCAGCAGTTCAAGGCTTCAGTGAGCTATGATCGTGCCACTGCACTCCAGCCTGGGCAACAGAGCAAGACCTTGTCTTAAAAACAACAAACAAAAAACAAACGGTGTATGAGATGCCCAACCAATCTGAAAAATACCTGCCAATCCAACAGGTACTATTTGTATTTCCATTGATATTAGAAGTGCTGTCACCCAATGCTACCACATTGTGCTAGGTAGGAAAGCAAGCAGCTTTCCATAAGCTTTTTGGTCTCCTGGTAATTCGTCTCTTTTTACTGCCCCTGTCTATTTTTTCCCACTCGAGTGAACAGACTGTGAGTGGTCTCCTCAGTATAACACCCTCCTTCTTCCACAGAAGTCTTAGGTGGGCCCACGAAGGCCTAAAATCAAGACTGCTTTCTCAGTTTCTCTTGTGGACATGTGAGTAAGTTCAAGCTAAGGGGACTGAAGTAGCTCCAGTTCATGGAAACAACATTCCTTAAGAGATAGCTGGGAGGCTCTCTGTCCCTTCTGGCCCCTTCTGCTGCTTGGAATGTGGGTTTGTCAGCAGAGCTCCTTTTCAGACCATGACCACATGGGATCCTCGGCTATATTCTGGAGGTGGCAGACCAGAATGCTGGAAGCAACTGGATCCTGGGAAGAGTTGCCAGCCCATTGCTGGGCTGTCCACCGCTGTACTAACACACGAGGGAGAAATAAACTTCTACCTTGTTTATGGTAGTATTTTTTGACTTTCTGTTGTTTGCAGCCCAATCAATTCTTACTAATATAGGAATACTTATTGATTTCTGAATGAGTCACATAGTACTTTTTACAAATCAAGAACATTTATCTGAATCATATATATGTTACAACTATTTTCCCCAGTTTTTCTCTTATCTTTATCCTTGTTTATGGTGTCTTCTGTTAAAGAGTATTTATGTTTTTTTTTAGTCTGGGTTTGAAATGCTAAGAACCACCTTCTCTTCTCCAAGATTATCCGAGTATCTTCGTTTTGTCCCCTCTCCATATAGTAGTCAGTGTGATCTTGAGAGCAACGTAGTCCCTGGTGACACCCTGCAGTGGCTCCCACTGTACTCGAGACCCTGCCCTAGCTCTTGGCCAGTCCCTCCTGAAACAGGTGTTCTGCCAGTTCTGATTTCCTGGTAGGCCTGGCTGCTCCTCCAGGTCTCATTACAAACGACTCTGGCCCATACCACTATCCACGGTGGGCCTCCCTCCTGTGCCTGCCTGCCATTCTCTAATGCAGCACTTTTGTTATTCAGAAGCAGCACTAAATACACGACAGAGTCATGTTTTAGACTGCATTAGACTGTAAACTCCATGAAGTTTACTCCACGCCCGGGCTTTTCTGTTCAGACCAGTTCTAGCAACATTGCATAGTTAAGAAAGAACAAATGAATAAATCTATCATTTCTCCAGTGATTCGAAATAGTATTTTTTGTTATACCTAATTTCTTATAGGTCTGTTTCTGGTCTCCCTTTTGTCCCTTTGATCTATTTGCCTATTCTTGTATTAGTCCGTATGGTTTTGATTATTGCCGCTTTACAGTAAAAATTAGTCTCACTTTCAAAATTACAGTCAATTAAAAAAAAATCCTACTGAATTTAGATGTGAATTACATTAAATTTCTAGGTGATTTTAGAGAGAGATGATCTCTCTGTAATGCTGCATGTGCCCTGTGAGGACAGGCTTTTTTTGCACTGTCTGGGCCCCCTTCATTTTCCCCAGTGGAAGCTGAGAAGGGCTGGTCTGTCACCAGGCCTGCCTCCTAGTGGGTCTTGGCACATTGCTCTATGTCAGCAGGGAACTCGCTCTCACACAGCATCACCTTTTGGTAGAACAAGTTTCCTCACATTATACCATAGTTATTCTTACAGATTAGCTTAGAACTGTCTGTGCTCATTTTTTAGTTTAAAAATCATTTTAAGAAGAATTGATGTCTTTTAAATATTAAAATTTATTTAAGAACAGAGCATATTTCTGCATATGTTTGTGTCTCTTTATGCCCTTAAATATAGTTTTGTGGTTTTCTTCATATTTCTATACATTTCTTTCTTTTTTTTTTGAGACAGAGTCGCACTCTGTTGCCCTGGCTAGAGTGCAGTGGTGTCATCATAGCTCACTGCAACTTCAAACTCCTGGCCTCAAATGATCTTCCTGCCTCAGCCTCCTGAGTAGCTAGGATTACAGTTGTGTGCCACCATGCCCAGCCAATTTTTTCTATTAACATTTTTAGTAGAGATGGGGTCTCACTCTTACTCAGGTTGGTTTCAAACTCCTGAGCTCAAGGGATCCTCCTGCCTCGGTCACCCAGAGTGCTAGCATTACAGGCATGAGCCACTGCAACCAACCTCTATACATTTCTCGTTATAGTTCATTTCTAGGGTTTTTTTTTTTTTTTTTTTTAGACAGGTCTTGCTATGTTGCCCAGGCTGGTCTTGAACTCCTGGGCTCAAGTGGTCCTCTCGCCTCAGCCTTCCAAGTAGCTGGCATTACAGGCACATGCTACTGTGCCTGGCTTATTCTAAGGTATCTTATGATTTCTATTGCTATTGCAAATGGCATTACATGTTTTGTATCTAGCCATCTTTCTACTGCTTCTAATAATTTTCCAGTTGATTATTTTTTCCTTTTTCAGGTTTAAAATGGTAAATTTGCCTTTCTTTACATACAAAAGTGCTTTAGAATAGTGTCTGACACATGGCGCTATGACTATTTCTAGCATCTATACTTTTTATTTTATTCTCTTAGCTAACTGCATTGGCTACCAGTTTCAGAACAAAATAGTGGCGACGGTCTTACACCTGACCTCACTGGGAATGCTTCTGCGTATTTTACTACTAAATACATGCTGACAACAGTTTTGAAATCTGGGGTTTAAAAAAACCATATCAAGGAAGCATCTAATACTATTTTTTTTAAAGCTTAAATCAAGAATAAATATTGATTTTTATTAAGTGTCTTTTTATCATCTAAAGATACCATGAGGTGAATTCTATCAATAGAGTTAATATTAAACAATTTCTGGAACAAACTCACTTGGCCATGCTTTCTATTTGCTAATATTTAGAGAATTTAAAACCTGTATTTGTATGTCAGATTTTAACAAAAAATGTAGTTTTCTTTTTTTGGGCTCTGTCAGGCTTTGGTATCAGCATTATGCTGACTTTATACAAATCTATGTATAACTTTACTTACTTTCCTGTGCTCTGGAATATTTCAGACAGCATAGAAAAATTTTATTCCCTAAAGGTTATTGAAAGAATTTGCCCATAAACTGGGCATGTTGCTTTCTGAAGAGTAGCTTTTAATTACTTTCTCAAATTTTTTTCTTTTGTTATCGGTCTATGCAACTTCCTGTGTCTTCTCGTTGAGTCAAAATTTGTTACGTATATACAAAATATGTTTTCATTATAGAAATTTATTGACATTTTCCCCCATAATGCAATGGCAGCCATGTATCTACTCACAGTGGGGTCGGTCCAGAGAGAGCATCTTGAACACTCTTGACAAGGGGCTCCTGGTGAGCGGGGATGCTGGCAGAAATGGTCATATCCATTGATAGACACGCGACAGAGGTAGCACATTTGGGCGCCACAGCGGCATGACATGCGGTTGCAGCCTTCAGATTTGATGAGACCGGTCCCACATTTGTGGCATTTTCTAATGCGGGCAGCAGTCATTTTTTCTTCACTGAAATAAGAAAACATGACTGGAGCTGGCAGTGACGATGAGGAAAGAAAAATATTACAGTCACGAAGTATTTATTTCTTCCCACAAATAATGATTGCCTATGGCTTTTGGTGACATTCAAAGCATGAAAAGAGTCCATGTTTTGGAGCCTGAAAACTGGGGTTCAAAGTTTATCAATTGTACGTCATTGGATAAATTATTCAACTGCCTGGAGACTCAGTTTCCTCATTTTTAAACTGGGAAAACAGTTTTCTCACAGTGTTCTGAGGACTATAGATAAAATATAAAGCACCCTGGCACAGTGCCTGGCACTTAGCCTTTAGAAAAAAATGACTGCCTTATTTGTTATAGGAAGAAATCCATGGCTTAAAATAGAGAGAAAAGACTCAGGGTCTTCCTAAATTATGTGTTTTATATATGCAAAGTTGGATAACTGAAAGCCAGTAAGCCTAAGCCTTAGTTATACACCCTGCAGTTTTGAATACTTGGCCTTCTTTGTTGGCAGAGTCTACTATCTATGTCAGAGTTCCACACTCCCAGAATCCTTTGTAGCTAGAGCATGGGCAAGCATACGACTCCATCCTGGCTAATGGGAAGTTACTTGTTTCCAGAATCATCTGAACTGATATGGAAAAGCAAATGACTAGAGTAAAAAATGACAGACTGCTCTTTGTCTAGAGCTGCACTGCTGAATTAGGTGCTTCTGTGGCACTCTATAACTACAAAATAATACTTACCACCTTGGCCTGTAATTGTTTACGTGTCCTCCTCTACTAAGCTGAGTGCGTTGGAGGCAGAGGGCAGAGGGCAGAGGCTGTGCGGCTGAACTAGTCTGCTTGATTAAGTGTAGTCTTGACAGGGGTCGGTCAAGAAGTATGCTACTGACACCCAGGCAGAGCACAAAGGACCCAAACGATGGATGGTTGTGAAAACCGCGACTGTCCTCAATGGCTCTAAGCACTTCTCATCTCTCAAATTAGAAACTCAAAGAATGGTGACCAGGAAGAACTGCTCCAGCCTTAAGATAGTAACAGTCTGGGAGTGAATTCTGAGCTGCAGATTCTCGCCTGAGGCTGGGACCCGCAGCTTCTTCCCACTACTGCCAGTTCTGTTAAGTGAGTGTAGCCAGGCTGAGTCTGGGGCGGGCAAGGGCTTTTCATTACCGATATTTAGAAGACTGTTGTAGAAACCAGATCATGTGTTTAGAAACAGAAAAACACATTAGAAAATTGGCTGCTATTTACTTACATCTAATTTGTAAGTGGTCTAAAATGAAGGAAGGCACAACCTGGCTTGAAAAGAATTTAAACCCAATTCGAGTTATAGAACAAATGAATTCTAATTTTACTGAATAGAAAACATTATCAAGGAGACAAAGTTTAAAGTGAATTTATTATTGTGAGCTTAATAACAAAGTATATATGTTCATGATTTTAATTACTCAGCAACTGTGATAACACTGCTCAATGCTTTAAGAACTCAAGGTTCTGATGAAAAAGATTCCAATTTGAAAAGCTGTGTCCAAATGCAACTATAATTTTCTTTTCTTTCTAATTTTTTTTTTAGAGATGGCATCTCGCTCTGTTACCCAGGCTAGAGTGCAGTGGTGCACAAACTCCTAGGTTCCAGTGATCTTCCCACCTCAGCCTCCAGAGCAGATGGGACTTCAGGCGTGTGGCTTATTTTTTTCATTTTTTGTAGAGATTGGGTCTTGCTATGTTGTTCAGGCTGGTCTCCAACTCTTGGCCTCAAGCGATCCTCCCACCTTGGGATCCCTCCAATTTTCCACAGCACAATCCTTCTCTGTAGAGACTGAGGTGCTCTCTACTTGCCTGGGGCTGGCTGACTTTTTTCCTAGGCAGCTGCTCAGACTGCAGTGTGTGAATAGAGGCTGAAAAGAATTAAAGTTACATAGTCCTTTTCCGAGGGCTCAGAAAAAGGGTATATACTTGCTTGCTCAATCAAGCTGTCACCAACATGAAATAATAACGGGCGTGGAAGAAGAAATGGCACTTCTAAAATGGACAGAAAACATATAGAGTGCCTACAATTCAACATTGCTATAATGTTCAAATAGCTATGCGATACTGCATGAATGTCCAATTCAAGTCCTTTGCTTCTGCATTCACAAGAACAGTACTAGACAGGGCCAGAATGGCCCTGTACCAAAAAAAGGATTGCTGTTATGGGATGCGGCCACCACCTATCTGGTAACAAAAAAGTGAAAAACGGGACTGGAGAAAAATCATGGCTGATTCTTTTGGGAGGAGGGTGGTCTGGCAACTAGATTCTCAACTAGGCAGGAAACAAATACACTGCAGGATGTGCTCCTAGGGGCAGGACAGGAAGAGTGACCTGTGCTGTGGTTGTGTCTGCTGACCTTGTGTTCACACAGGAAGGCTCAGGGCCTCCTCTATGGAACTAGTTGACACCCTATAACCCCATGGTTATTTGTCCTTGCCACTGGCCAAGTATGTTAGAAACTCCTTTCTGGGAAGTCTTCAGATCTTGTGGCATAAACTATGCAAAATCTTATGGACCTCCTTTGTGAGTGTGTGTATACATACACATTATGTATTTTTTTAAAATTGTGGTAAAATGCACATAAAATTGACTAAACTATTCTGAAGTATAAAATTCAGGGGTATTTAGTATATTTTCAATGTTATACAACCCATATCACTATCTAGTTCTAGATTTTCATAACCACAAAAAAGGAAATCTTGTACCCATTAAGTAGGCATTCCCCATCCCTCCAACCCCTGCAACCACTAATCTGTGTTTTGTCTCTATGGACTGCCTATTCTGTGGATAGGCAAATATCCAATAACCTATGGATACCGCATATAAACGGAAATCATACAACTTGTGCCTTTTGTGTCTGGCTTCTTACACTTAGCATACGGTTTTCGACATTCATCCATGCTGTAGCACGTTATCAGTGCTTAAATCCTTTCTATGGCTGAATATTATTCCATTGTATGGCTACATCACATTTTGTTTATTCATTAGTTGATGGACATTTGGGTTATTTCCACCTTTTGGCTATTGTGAATTGTACTTCAATGAACATTCTTGTACAAGTTTTGGTTTGAACACCTGTCTCCAATTCTTTGGGGTACGTACCTGGGAATAGAATTGCTGGGTCACATGGTAATTTAACATTTAACTTACTGAGGAACCACCAAACTGTTTACCACAGTGGCTACACTAGTTTACATTCCCACCTGCAATGTATGCAGGTGCCAATTTAGCTATATCCTTGTTAATTGTTATTTTCCATTGTTTTGATAATAGCCATCCTGAATAGGTGTGAAGCAGTATCTCGCTGTGGTTTGAATTTGCATTTCCCTAGTGACTGATGATATTGAGCATGCTTTCATGTACTTGTTGGTCATTTGTGTATCTTCTCAAATATGCTGCTCATTTTTTGATTGGGCTGTACTCTCTTACTGCTTTCAAGATTTTCTCCATTTGTCTGGCCTTCAACAGTTTGACTCTGATGTGTCTTGGGGTGGACCTCTTTTAGTTTATCCTTGAGTTTACCTACTTGGAATTCATTTAGCTTCTTGGATGTGAGCTTCATCAAATTTGGGAAGTTTTCAGCCATTATTTCTTCAAATATTCTTTCTGTTCCTTGTGTGCTCTACTCTGTTTTGGTACTCCCTTAATGTGAATGCTGGCACACCTGATGTACCAAGTCCCTTAAGCACTGTTCCTTTTTTTTGAGACAGAGTCTCACTCTGTTGCCCGCGCTAGAGTGCCATGGCGTCAGCCTAGCTCATAGCAACCTCAAACTTCTGGGCTCAAGCGATCCTCTTGCCTCAGCCTCCCAAGTAGCTGGGACTACAGGCATGCGCCACCATGCCCAGCTAATTTTTTCTACATATATATTTTAATTGTCCAGTTAATTTCTTTCTATTTTTAGTAGAGACAGGGTCTCGCTCTTGCTCAGGCTGGTCTCGAACTCCTGAGCTCAAACGATCCATCTGCCTCGGCCTCCCAGAGTGCTAGGATTATAGGCGTGAGCCACCACGCCCGGCCTCTCATGTCATCTTCGAACAACAGTTTGGAGTGTTGAATTTACAAGCTCTTTTTCGTATCGTGTTACTGATTTCTAAAGTAATCCCATCGTGGTTGGAGAGCACAGCCTGTGTGCGCTCAGTCCTCTTAATGCATTGAGACTTGTGCCCAGCCCGTCTCCCTGGTGGACCTGACGAGACTGTGTTCTCCAGCTGTCTGGAGTGTTCCCTAAATGAGAGTTAGACCAAGCTGGCTAGTAGTGTTCATATTTTCTGTATCTTTATTGAATTGGTCTATCAAGTGCTGAGGGGAGGGGGTTAGAATCTCCTATGCTTGGGGGGTTTTTCTTTTTTTGTTTTTGAGACAGGGTCTCACTCCGTCGCCGTAGCTACAGTGCAGTGGTGTCAGCCTAGTTCACAGCAGCCTCAAACTTGTGGGCTTAAGCGATCCTCCTGCCTCAGCCTCCCGAGTAGCTGGCACTACAGGAGTGTGCCATGATGCCGGCTAATTTTTCTATTTTTGATAGAGATGGGGTCTCGCTCTTGCTCAGGCTGGTCTCAAACTTCCGAGCTCAAGCGATCCTCCCCTCTCGGCCTCCCAGGGTGCTGGGGTTACAGGCGTGAGCCACCACGCCCGGCTGAAATCTGTCAACTTTGGCTTCGTCTATACTGAAGCTTTATTACTAAGCACATACTCATTTGTCTCCTGAATCGACTCTATTGTCATGACTCCTGTCTGTCTCTGGTAATACTGTGGTCTGTCTAATGATCACTGTGCCGCACAGGCTGCCTGTGTTCACTGGTCACCTGGAATTTTTCCCTATCCACTTACTTTGCATCTATCTGTCTCTATGTTTAAAATGTACTCTTATAGCACATGTGGTTAGGTCTTCTTATCCATTTGACAATTTCTGTTTCTTATTGATATCGTTGGGTTTTAGGACTACCATTCTACCATTCACTTTGTCCCTCCTCCCCCATTTTCCTCTTCGTTTGGGCTAAAAACATCCTTAGAGTTCAGTTTTAACTGACCTACTGGCTTTTTAGATACACCTTTTTATATTTTCCCGTGCTTATTTCTCATGCTATGTTCTTAGACTTAGTAGACTTTGTACCACTTCGCGCACTTGTGAAAATTTCTTAACTTCTCTGAACACTCAGTTCATTCATAAAACAAAAATAGGGAACTGACTTCGTGGGTTGACTGCGGGATGGGATGATTCACACAGAGCAGAGAGCACTGCCCAGAGCAGAACGAGCGGGCTGGACCTGCTCACCCCACCGCTCAGCAGTGCTGTTCCCTGCCTGTGCGGTGAGCGTTATTAGTGTTTGACCTCCTGAGCCCACAGGGGACCCCTCACTTGATGTCATATGTTTCTACCTGTTATCCCTCACCTGTTCCTTCAAATGGCTGTCCCTCAGTGACAGCTGATGTCTCACCAGGGCACCCCTCGGCTTCCCTTCCCTTGCGCAGGCCTGGCCATCCTGTACCAGTGCAGACAAACCAGCTGACCAGCAGTCCCAGCCCTGCCTGCTCCCCACCACAGACAAAGTCGGGCATTATTTTCTGCGTTACAGGGCCTGTTGTCCTCAGCACAGTGGTCCAAGGCCCCAGCCCACAGGGCTCCCTGGTCCCTGAAGATGCACACTGCCTGCGTGGCGGGGCACGCGCGCCCCTGCCCCTCCCTGTGCGAGGCAAGGGGGAGCTTCTCGCCTCTGTGCTCCATCCTGTCCTCTCTCCAGGTCAGATTGTTTTCCTGGGGTGCATCATGCACCCTTCTGTTGCTCCCCCTTTTCTCGTTTGCACTGCTGGCCTCAGCCACCTGTGGGGACACAGCCCTCCCCTAACTTCATCTTTTCATGTTCAGCCAGAGTGCCAGTGTCAGCCCTACCCCGAGTCAACCTGCACAGTTACTCTACAGGGTCTTTGGGAAATGGGATTCTAGAGTCTTGAAGTGGGGATGGGTAATTACTGAGGAGTCTGGATGGGCTGGAGGAAGGAGGAAGGGGGCAAACCTCCGAAGGCACTGGAAATGGCTCTAGGAATGCAGAAAAAATCCAGGTGAACTTGGATTCTTACATAGGATGATTTTTTTTTTTTTTGACAGGGTCTTGCTCTGTCACCCAGACTGGAGTGCAGTGGTGTCGTCATAGTTTACTGCAGCCTCGAACTCCTGGCTTCAAGTGATCCTCCCACTTCGGCCTCCTAAAGCGCTGGAATTACAGCGTGAGCCACAGCGCCTGGCCTGCACGGGCTGACTTCAGATGGTCAACAGTTAACAGGTAGAAGGAAGCACTTGGTTCCTGTCTGAACGGGTTTTGCTGACAGTAGTTGAAATAAGGCCTGTGAATTGGCGGAACTTCGTCTCTGGGGCGTCTCCTCCTAAGTGGGGGTTTCCGTTTCTGGGCAATTCTACCCAGATTCTCCTCCTGGTTAGCATCAAGCTCATCTACTTTGTAAAAATCAGATCATGCTACTCTGCTCAAAGCCCTGCCAAGGCTTCTCCTTCTTCTCACAGGCATGCACTGGGCCCTTACCTGCTTCCAGATTCACCTGTCCTCCACTGGGTTTTGTGTCTGCTCCTGGGCTACTCCACTGAGATGTGAATGCCCTGTGAACAGGACCCTTGTTGTGATCTTGTTCACCGTGTCCCCCGCAGCCTGTGATGCCTGCTCTGTTGTTCAGGGTGTCTCCATGAATGAACGTCCCACGTCTACCATTAGCGTCAACAGCCACGGTCAGGACCTCTCGTGGGGTTTTATGTTCCCATTACTGGCCAGTAACTTAAATTCTTGAGTACCCATCTGTGGGTTCTGTCACGTTGAGTCCTGCTAACTTTTATAGGTATTCTGGCTTGCTGTATTTTAACATTCTGACAGTCCTTATAAAACCAAGACCTAGAGATTCTCCATTTAAATGTGTTTCATGAATGACTTGTGGGTGTCCGAGGCAGAAGGGCAGGCTGTCCGCAGGGGCAGGAGGAGAGAAGATCTGAGATGAGACGGCCACTAACGCGGAGCTGAGGGCTGGAGAATGGGGCAGAGGGGACAGGCCCAGCTATCCCACTGGCTGCTGCTCAGCGGGGTGAGTTTGTGGGAATTTTCCTTTTCAAAACACCAGAGCACGGACTGAAGTCCGGACACTGTCAAGTATAGCCCACTCCTACTCTGGCTAGTAGGACAGTCAGGTGGCCAGTTGGCCAAGAAAAATTACAGCCAAACACGGTCTTGGGACGGCACAGGCCCTGAGTCCCCAGGCCAGCTGCCTGGCTGGGGCAGGGCTCTGTCCGTCACACAGCTGAAGAGAATGTGGGCACAGTGTGGCCAAGGGTGGCAATCGTGGCACAGGGAGACAGCAGGGGCTGCTGGGACCAAACCTCCCTCTGCCTCCCACAACCCCCCACCCACCCAGGACCCCTGGATCTGGCTTCTACATCTTCACAAGCTTTGTGCCTCCTGCCTGGATGCTCTCACCTCATTCCGCACTTACTGGTCTATGGATTTACCTGTAGTATGTTGATGCTGGCTAGATTCATCCACACCAGCTTTATACCAAGTAGATGAGTCCCAACTCTAGATTTATAAAGGCAAAAGCCAACGTGAATACATTTAAAATGTTTTAGCACTTCGGTTATGAAAAAGATACCTATGGAAATAAGTCCGCAAAAACTATAAGGTATCAGTAGAATGAGGACAGGTCATGCGGCTAAGCACAGTGATCGTGGACTTGCAGTCAGACAGGAAGGGGGATCTGAACCTGGAAATGCCCCCACCAGCTGGGTTGCTGTGCGAACAGCATTGCCCCTCTCGGCCTGCTGCCTCCCAGGCTCGTGCAACGGTTAAATGCAACACAGTTAAATCTCAAGATACGCCCAGGCTATAAAAACCTGTCTTTATGAGGAGTTTCATCTAAAACCACTTTGGTTTATGAGGATTACAAGGTACTTTTTTTAAAAAAAATTGAGCTCCGATCCGGATTTTTAGGGCCTTGGGAGCATACAGCTCATGAAAGAATAAGTCTTATGGTAGCCTTTGTAATTGTAGAGTTGGGTGTTTTCTCAAAGTACTTGTACTTTGCTAGTTTGTAGTAACTTTGGCACTCCTTGCATTGCTTCCATTGGCTTTTTTGTCTTTACTGTTTTTTGTGTGAAAGGTTCCATCATGTGAACAGTGAATGTCAAGCGTGCTTTGATGGCAAGTCTCGAGTTGCTGCTGTGAAACAGCCGGAGGACTGCACACAACCATTTTATAGCACGAGTTAAAAGAACTTGCCAATGTCATGCTGTTAACTGACGTTAATTATTTAACGTCCGTTTTAATGGGTTTATGGTGATTTAGGATAAATGGGTGTTAGTTTAGGAACTAAGGACATACCAATCTCTGCATTAGAATTAACAGTAATTACATATTCCATTTAGGAGAATTCATCCTAAATTCATGTACAAATTATCCTTAGTTCTAAGGCAGGAGAACATAGGCAATGAGCACATAGCAGACCACACAGCTCAAAGTTTTCTTTAAATGTTTGATAACTGATTTTGTACTGACTTCTTTTAAATATTTATTGGAAAAATACCTCAAGATGTAGACATCACCATTATACCTCTACTTTATTTCAAACTGTAACAAATTAGAAGTAAAAGTCCTTGTCAAATCTCCACCCCAGAGGCAACCACTGTATGGCCTGCTGCAGATTCTTCCCGGCTTTGGCCCAAGTTAATAACATACCTCTGTGCACACAATAGCATACATCTGTGCGCACAAACACATATCCTGTAAAAACAATCATGCTATACATGGTGTTCCGCAGCATTCTCTTGTAGGTTCAAAATTAAGCCTACAGAAAAGTGGAAGGCATATAATGAATACCACATACCCTTCACCTAGATTCGTGAGTTGTTAGTACATTGCCACAATTTCCTCCCTCCACTCTCATCTTTCTCTCGATAGGTGTGTGTATTTGTCCCTTGGTACCCACGGGGGACTGGTTCCGTGACTCCCCCTGCAGACACCAACATCTGAGAATGCGCAAGTCTCTCATATAAAATGGTGTAGTATTTGCATGTAACCTATGCCTGCCTATCCTCGTGAAAACTTGAAGTCATTTCTGGATTCTACCTAATATAAATACAACGTGAATTGTTATATTGTCTAGGGAATAATGACGAGAAAAAAGTCTGTTCAGCATAGACACACCCATTCATTTTTCTGAATATTTTCAATCCAAAGTTGGGTGAATCTGAAAATGCAGAACCCGTGGATACCAAGGGCCTGTGTGTGTGGTGTACGTGTATACACACGTCTTTTTGCAACATCTTAAACTTTATCAAACATTTTTTCAGGTCAGTACAATCAGTCTGACCACTTTCACTCCCAGGAGCTCTATGGTAACTACCACATGCAGTGAACCAGAAGGTGCTGAAATGTTTGAGTGACCTGTGGGCAAGGGTCAAGATGGAGCCCCAAGTGCTCCAAGTATGACCCTCCCCAGGTTCCCACATTTTGTTAGTAGGAGTGAAGGGGGGCCCCAGGGCTCTACCCTACCTCTCCCTCCCCTGACACTGGCTTCTCCACCATTTTCTGCCTCAAGACTCTCAGGTCTGACCTCATTGAGACCTTAATTCTCATTCATTCAGTCACGAGAGGCCCAGGATTTCTGGGTCATCCCCTGATTGGCCCTGTTCCGAACTTCCGCTGCTCTATATCCCTTTCTGCTTCCATCTCTCACTTCTCCCCCAACTTTGGAAACCTTCCTCTGTGCCCTCCGAACTCACCATCAGTTATCAGCACAACTCTGTCTTCAACGACCATTCCTTATGCTCTCCTACTCTAGCTGGGAGCTGGATCTCTCTCGAGGACTGCCTCACTCATAGCCCTCTGTGTGGCTGTTTTCTCCTCTATATACCACCCTTACCGCTAGGCCTGGGGTTCTCCTTCCATCCTCTCCAAAACCCCTCAGGCCATCAGACCATACCACCCACTGCCTCTCCTTAACGTGGTCGTCTTCCAATCCCTGGGTCATTGTGCCCCGAAGACTTTAGTTGCCATTCATTCTCTAATGCCACCATCTAAATTTTTGATAATTTTAATATCCATGTGGATGATTCTTTTTTTTTTTTTTTTTTTTGAGACAGAGTCTCACTCTCTTGCCTGGGGTGAGTGCCGTGGCATCAGCTTAGCTCACAGCAACCTCAAACTCCTGGGCTCCAGCAATCCTACTGTCTCAGCCTCCCAAGTAGCTGGGAC
>CAUYSK010007416.1:0-20771 GCA_963575035.1 Avahi laniger | reverse complement strand
CCATGGAGTACTATTCAGCTTTAAGAAACAATGGTGATATAGCACCTCTTGTATACTCCTGGATAGAGCTGGAATGCATTCTACTAAGTGAGGTATCCCAAGAATGGAAAAACAAGCACCACATGTACTCACCATCAAATTAGTATTAACTGATCAACACATAAGTGCACATATAAGAATGACATCTATTGGATGTTGGGCAGGGGGGAGGGGGGAGGGAGGAGGAGGGAACGGGTATATGCATACACAAAGAGTGCAATGCGCACCACCCAAAGGATGGACATATTTGAAACTTGGACTTGGGTGGGGGGGAAGGGCAACATACGTAACCTAAACATCTGTACCCCCATAATATGCTGAAATTAAAAAATATATATATGTATATATAAAAGACCACATGTGATATGATCCTATTTATATGAAATGTTCCACATAGGTAAGTTCATAGAGGTAGAAAGTAGACTAGTGGTTACCGAATACCACAGAGAATGTGGTGGGTGGGGATGGTGGCGGTAATGGGCACATATGAGGAATGGCTGCTAACAAGATTTCTTTTGAGGGGTAACAAAAAAGTATTTAGGTTATTAAGTATGAAATGTCCGATTTCCTTAAGTACTAAGTTAGACAGTTGATATTTCTGACATTTCACTTTGACACTTCTTATTTTATTTTTATTGTGAAGGCACATCTTCAGTCTTTCAAATGCCCATTTTGGTTTGTGATTATCTTTCACATATTTTTTAGAGCAATTTTTGTGAAATCATGGATAAATCAAAAATTCGTGTTATTTTCGAATGTGAGTTCTGTCGTGGAACCAATGCAGCACAGACAGCTTGCAACATCCATGAAGTGTTTGGGAAGGATGTGGCTAATGAACGCACAGTCCATCAATGGTTTGAGAAGTTCCGTTCTGGTGATTTTAATCTTGGAAATGAGCCACTTGGGCAACCTGAGACCAAGGTGGATAATGATGAGCTGAAAGCTGTAGTGGAAGCCAATCCATCTCAACCTATGCGTGAATTAGCAGCAAGGTTTGACGTTACTACTCCAACGATATTGGACCATTTGAGACAAATCAGCAAGGTAAAGAAGCTGGATTAGATGGGTTCTGCATGAATTAAACAAGCATCAGAAGAGAAATGTCTCGAAACTTGCCTTTCTTTGCTGTCACGACAAAAAGGCAAACCATTTCTACACCATATTGTTACGTGTGATGAAAAATGGATCCTTTTGACAATCACAAGTGTTTGGCACAATGGTTGGATAAAGATGAAGTGCCAAAACACAGGCCAAAACCGAATATTCGTCAAAGAAAGCTAATGCTGTGTGTTTGGTGGTCCAGTGCTGGTATTGAAGTGGAAGACTGGAAAATTCCACTGAAGTGGAATTCTTAGAAATTCCACTACTGGGCTTTTTTTCCTTGCGATCCTTACCTGGGCCCCCTCCTCACCTGCGACCTTCCCCTCATAAATCACCTGTAGCAATTAACGTACCAGGCTGTAAAGCAGCTTAGGGCTCCGCCTCACTAAAGTTAACCTTGTTGTGACCATGCCCCTCCTCCTCTCCTGCCCTGTGACCTTTCCTCTCATAAATCACCTTTACCAAGTAGTGTACCAGGTTGTAAAGCGGCTCAGGACCTCACTAAAGTTAACCCTCACTAAAGTTAACCCTGTTGTAACCGTGTCCCTCCTCCTTAAGCAGAGTGTATAAAAGACTGCAATGCTCTTCGTCTGGTGCTCAGAATCTGGGGAGAGCAAATTCCCCTCTGGGCCAATCACCAGCCGGCACATGAAACCTGTTTTGCCAAAATCTCTGTGTGTGTCTCTCGGTCTATTCTCGGTCAGCCCGGCTGTAACAGTATTATCCAATACAGCTTTGTGAAACCTGGTCAATCAATCACAGCGGATGTCTACTGCAACCAATTGGATGAAATGATGAGGATGCTTGTGATTAAGCAGCTGAGATTGGTCAACAGAGACAGACCAATCCTCTTGCAACACAACGCTCGACCACCTGTTGCACAGTGCTGCTCAAACTACAGCAGCTGGACTTGGAAATTCTCTGTCATCTACCATATTCACTAGACCCTGCCCCAACTGACTCCCACTTGTTCAAGGCTTTGGACCACTTCTTGCAAGGAAAAATATTCAATTCTCAACCAGCTGTGGAAAATGCCTTTCACTATTTCATCGCTCCTTGCTCTCTAGGCTTCTTCGCTGCTGGTATAAACAAGCTACCGTTAAGATGGCAAAACTGAGTCAAGAGTTTAGGTGCATACTTTGATTAATTGTACTGCTTCTTGTTTGAGATAAAATAAACTATACTTTTGATTTGAAATCGGGACATTTCATATTTAATGACCTAAATACTAAAAATTGCTTATGATGATAGTTGCACAACTCTGTGAATAGACTCAAGTTACTGAATTGTACTCTTTAGAGGTGACTTGCATGCTATATGAATTATATTTTAATAAAGCTATTATAAAAATAAACAGATAATAGAGACACAGATCCTTTCAACTGGAAGGAGCTATTTTGGGACCTGAAAAAAAAAATTGTTAAGATGGCAGTACTGTCAGGAGAAGAGTGTGAACTTGCATAATCCTAAAACTGATGCCTTAGTGCCTCGCTGGTCTCACCAGAGTCGAGGGCAGCCGTGAATAGTTATTTTAATCCTTAGTGTAGATTCGAATTGAACCAGCGTTAACCAAATGTCTGCCACTAGCTCACCATTGGGTTCTATTTAACTTTTCTTTTTCCTACACATCTACATTCACTGAATCACTCTACAAAAGAGCACCCACTTCATGCCAGACCTCAGCTACACAGATAAAAATAAGGCCCAGATCTCAGGAAACTTAGAGTCTGGTAGGGGGTGAGGGCTGGAGAGTCATAGCCTTTTTTGGTTTGATAAACATCTTTGGACCACTTCTCAAATTCCTTTTTTAATCATGCATAAACAATTGAATACAGAGACTTAGTACAAAATTTTCAAAAATAGAAAGTTGACCAAAAATTTGACTGAAACTGAGAATAATATGTTTAAATGCATAAAATAAAACACAGAAGACTGCAAAGGAGATGAATTATGTTGAAATACAGGTATTAGAATATGAACAAATTGTGATGTCATAATTTATGTACTTTTTAATTAACACATTAAATAACAAGATCTAACAGCACCTTTAATAACAACTGTACTTCTGAATGTGAGATGAGAGAGCACGATACTTGCAATGAGGTATGAAAATAACTGTGATTTTTCATGATGACAAAATCATAGGTAGTGTTAATACAACTGTGATCTGTTGCCTATATTGAACATTAAATTTCAAGGAGAAGTTCATGAAAACTTCCTGTTCAAGAACCTAGGGACCTCTTGAGGGTTTGTGGAAACCTCAGCCAGGCATGGTAGTGCATGCCAGTAGTCCCAGCTACTTGGGAGGCTGAGGCAGGAGGATCGCTTGAGCCCAGGAGTTCGAGGCTTCAGTAAGATAAGATTGGGCCACTGCACTCCAGGCTGGGCAACAAAGTGAGACCCTGTCTCAAAAAAAAAAAAAAAAAAGAAAGAAATTTCTGGTAATGGGGAGATCACGTGACAGGCAGTACCCACAGAGTGCAGGGGCAGCATAGCTGCCCCTGGTTATAGAGCTCATCTACCCTGGTTAACTGTATGGCCTGCAAAAGTTTTCTGAACCTCGGTTTCCTCAACTGTAAAGAGTAGATAGTGATAGTGATCTTTTTTTTTGTAACCATCTAATAGGACTGTCGTGAGGATGAGCTGAGAAAACACACATAAAACACTTGGCATAGTGCCTGGCACACAGACAAGTGAGTATTAAATAGGAGCTTTTGGTGTCCTTGGGGACAGTTTTGGTTCACAGAAATAGCCATCTAGGTATTCTGAAGGTTTTGCTTTTTTTTTAAATTACTATTCAGTTTCAGCAAAAGTACAAGATTAAAAATTTACTTCCTTGTTAAGATTATACGGTGTAATTAAAAATCTTATTCTAAGTCTAGCAAATTGTAACAATTGCCTTTAAAGGGCATTTTTGTAACATTTGGTCCCACTTATAAACTTAAATACTTTCAAATATTTGAAATCGCATTTATAAATACAATCAATATTCTAAGAGTCTACTTTTTGTCACTCATGTGTGGTCAACACAACCTCTGCTTCATCTAGACACTTGTCAGCAATGCAAAACCTTCAGCCTTGCCCCAGATGTATTGAAGCAGATTCTGCATTTTCAGAAAATCCCCAGAGATTATTATGCATGACGAAACAGTAAACTCACTGAGAAGTAGAGCTTTCCAAAGTAATTTATCAACTTTTATAAATACTGTATGTTGAACTTTTGTTCTCTTAATCGATATAAACTGAATTGAGATGAATACACTTCATTTCACCCTCATATGTTTAAATCAATTATTCAAATATATATTTTGAATTGGCATTAGAAGGCTGTCTATTAATCCAATGGGACAAGTTTTGTCAAATATTGTAAGTAGACAAAATATCAAATATGTATAAATTCTTTCTTATCCCCATAGTATTAAATACTATAATTTTGAATTATCTCGAAGCTTTTAATACTCAATTTTAATTATTTCTGGGGTTTGAGATATGTTTATTCACTAAAAATAAACTATTTTATCATCCCACGTAATTTTAGTTCACTGGCTAGTTCTACCAAATATTTAAAGAACTAATCCCAATCCTACACAGGCTTTTTCAGAAAATAGAGCAAAGAACATTTTCCAAGTCATTGCCCTGATAAAGACATCAAAAGAAAACTACAGACTAATGTCCTGTATGAGCTTAGATGCACGAACCCTTAACAAAATATTAGCAAACTGAGTCCATCAATATATAAAAGGATCATGCACTATGACCAAGTGGGATTTATCCCACATAATTCTGAAGGTTCTCTTCCCATGTAATTTTGGGGATCACTCTACTCTTACATAATACAATGTTCACTCTTACATAATACAATTGAATTCTGGAAATGTCTTATGGCTTTGTCTGTCTAGTCAGTCAAAACTTTAACATAAAGTCATTGTACTGACAGGAAACAATTATTGTTAGTATTAATGTCATGAAAAGCAGAAATATGGACAAGATGCAGAGGATGGTTAGCAGAGTCTCAGCTGGTGTCAGAAAATCAGGGATTCTGCTGCCTCTGTAAGGAGTATGATCTTGTGTCTGAGAAGAGGACAATTATAATGGAACTCAAAAGGAGAGGGAATGGAATTGCCTCAAGTGAACTTCCGTGCCTATTTTAATAGGAAAGGGGTGGGCAAGAAACCAAGAGGGAGATAACCATCTCAGGGTAAAAGAGCAAGGCCAGCCTAAGGAGGCTTTTCCTTTAGGACAATGTACTACAGCAATGACTATAAGCAATGACTATAAAGACCTCACCCACCTCTGTGCTTTAATCTGGGTAGATGCTTAACAAGGTCAGTCTCTCTTCCCTTTTGGGAAGAGAAATAATCATACCATATGGTAATTATATTTTACTTTCGTCTTTAATTAGTAACTCAGAATCAGAATTAGGTTCCCTTTCACTACTTTGCAAATAAGCAGCACATCTGGCCAGCTCCCAAGAACTTGATGAGGGTCATAAATATTTCGCTGGCTGGACTAATTGTGGTTACTTTCATTCTCTCTCCGATAAGTTTCATTTCCTTCCATGAAACTTCATGAACTTCTGCATGGTAAAGATGATGACAGCAAATGGGATGGGCTAAGACTGCTCTTTGCAGGCATTTGTGTTAAAATGAACATTGCGATGTGTCTTTTATGGTCAGCCCTACCATGTACTAGTTCATGGAGAACAGTTCCAGGCTGCAGAGAACTGAAGGAAAATAAGAGATGATTCCTGCCTTTGTGTACCTGGCAATCCAGTTTGAGAATATAAAACATAATGCATATAATGTAACGTGTGACTATAAATATATAGCTACCATTTATTGAGCAAGGACTAAAGGACATACATTGTGTTTACACACACACACACACTTTAATTCCCGCAAATACCTGGGAGAGGAGAGCCTTTTTTCCCACCCCCATTCCCCTTTAACTGATGAGAAAACTGAGGCTCAGAGAAATTGACTTCCCCAGGGTCACCCAGTTAGGAGATGGTGAAATCAGGTTTTGAACCCAGGCAGAGAGTTCTCAGAACAAAAACAGCCTCAGTGAAGAATTGCAGTTAAGTTTTAAGGACTGAGAAATTTATACGTAGTTTTTCTGTGGCCTTGGGCAAGTTATTTCATTTATATATCTCATTTTCCTTATCTGCAAAATGGCTCCTTCTTCGCCGGGTGGTTCAGAGCTTGAATGAGATGGTGCACGCGAAGGCCTTAAGCACGTCCGAGTGTTTATAATAAAGGCTCATAAAGTCAACAAGCGAATTACAAATAAACTCCCATCACTGGTAACCCTCCAATCCCAGCATCTGCGCTGACTGCAGGCCTCACTGTTTTTATTAAAACAAACAAAACCTGAGATCCAAAGGGAATCCAAAAATGGCCTCAACAGTTCCAGGGCTGCTGTACAGTAACCTGCCCGCACTCTTTTCCTTAATTCCATCCAGCCTCCCAAGGGTTCGCGTTCTTTGGCCTGTGAGGGGCGGCCCCACCACTTGGTGGGCACCCTGGGTTTAAGATTAGAGAAAGGAGAAGCAAAGCCTCTCACCGAGTGGCCTTTTCCCTTGGATGAGGCGGGCGCACGCCCAAGTCCCCTCCCCATCGGGGACCTCGGTGACAGACAAGACTGTGCGCACTGCCCCCACCCCCGCCCCCATTCGGTCGCCGCAACTAGCCAGACAGTATACGGGGACAGGGAGAAGGGAGTCGCCGCAGGCCTGTCCCCAACCGCCTCTCCTCCCCGCTCCACCCTGTCCAGGTCGCTCGCGGGCGCGGCCGCCGGGTGCTGGGGCGGGGGCGGGGGCGGGCGGAGCGTGATCGGGGGTCGGGCGGCGGGTTAAGAGCGCAGCGAGCGCGCCGGGGCCCCGCGAGCTCCCGGCCGCCGCACAGCAGCCCCGGTCCCGCCGCCCGCGCAGGCGCCCGCGCCCCGCCGCCGCAGGAAGGAGCCGTCCGCGCCTCCCGCACCATGCCCCGCATAGACGCGGACCTCAAGCTCGACTTCAAGGATGTCCTGCTCCGACCCAAGCGGAGCAGCCTCAAGAGCCGAGCCGAGGTGGGGGCCGTTCGGAAGTCGCAGTGGGGCTGGGATTTTTTCCGGGTGGCGCGCGGGAGGTGGGTGGAAGGGGTGGCACGGGGTCACCCTGCCTGCTTTCCTGTGTGTCTGAGGCTGGCGTGCTGCGCCCGCTTCCCTCTCCCCAACACCTGGGAAAGGGGAAGGCCAGCCGGGCCCCCGCCAGCACATGAGGCGTCTCTAAGGGCGGTGATCGAGGCGCCCAGCTCGGGCCTGAAATTCCAAAGACGTCCGCCCGGTTGGGTGGGCTGGGGGAAGTTTACCTTGAAACTTGACCGCCGACGAGCAAAGGTCCAGTGGCCTATTGATTTAGGAAGAATGGGGGTAGGGGGCGCCCACGGGAAGAAAAGGAAACGTTGGAGCCAGGGGAGAGAGGAAGAGAAAAACAACCACAGGTCCTTGTGGTTTTTGGCAATGCCTCATAGTGCTGAGAACTGCTGCTGCCTTAGCGTCAGGTCCAGCCTTGGCATTTCTTAAATAGGTCAGAAAAATCGGAGAACCCCAGGGCACAAGTTAAGAGTTTACTGAACTTAGGCGGCCTTGCAGGGAGTGGGGCTTGGGGACACTCTGCGGTACAGGACGGCTCGCAAACCCAACCCAGCCCTCGGGAAGCTGAACGCAGTGGGGTTCGAGCTTGGGGTTGGGGAGGTGGGGTTGAAGAGGTGGGGCGAACTGGAAGCCTCGGGCGTTTTGCTGGTTCTGCACTGGCGAGCTCTAAGCCAAAGGAACAGGTGGAGACCGGACTGGAAATAGCCTGGGGGTGGGGGAAGGGAGGTCAGCCCCTGAAGGATAAACTAGTTGCACGGAATGGCAGAGCCCCCTGGAGTGGTTTGCGCTGGTGACTGGAGCTTTGCCTGGTCTGCTGAGAGCTGGAGAGTAAAGTGAGGAAACTGGACGCGTCTGGAGCCTGGGGCCGAAGGAGTAAACAGGAGGAGGCTGAGCCAGCGTCCCAGCTCCACACACGCGACCGTAAATAAACCGCCTCGGCAAAGAACTCTGCTGCCCACTCCAGGGCCAGGCCTAACTAACTGCAGTGCCTGGTGCTGCCAGCCGAGGGCTTGCTTGGATTAGGGAAGCTTCCTGCCTTGGCCAATCTAAAAACCAAGTCACCTTCTCTAAGCAGCAGCATTGGCTGGCAGGAGCCGCCAGGACTGGAAGCCTGGGGGAGGAATGATTAACCCTTATTACCCTAGATGGGATGACCCTGCGCCTGGCCTTCCTCATGTCCTTTCTGGTGTAAAGAGCGGGGCCACTCCTGGAACAAAAACAGTTGGGAAGGCAGGCCTGGGCCTCTGGAAGCCAAGGCTGGGCCAGTACCTACGGTTAGACTCAGACAAAATGTGGGGATTCTAGGCACAGTTATAATTTGGTGGTCTCAGTATTCTTTAGCTTTTCAAATGTATTTAGTAGAGAGAAACTTATTTTTCAGAAAAACTGTATACTCAAAAGAAGGATATATTAGATGTATTTTCTGGACCAGAAAACATCTTGAGAAGGTAAAAGATTTATGTAATAGAATGAATTATTCCTTCCCGGGGAATAGTAAGCCGTCATACAATGATGTCATGGAACACTTGGTTTCACAATTTGGGCTGACTGCAACTATTAATGTCGTCCCAGCTTGCAATGGCACCTTGCAACCTACATGTACACATTGCAGTGAGAAGTAGATGCCCTTGAGAAATGTTTTCCATATCTTCACTTTTGTGGGATTTTGCCAGCCCTGTGCCTAGAGACCTGAGCTAACTGGTGTTGCCTTTCCAATTGGTTCCATCATGGTTTAGCTCTCTGATGCACACTGCTGCTGCCTGGCTGCGCCCCCCCCCTCGTTATCTGACTTTACTTGCCTCAGTGGTGTTGAGGGATCTAGTTAGGCTTCTCTAATCTTCTCTCTCAGTGATTTCTCAGTTTGCTTGTTGATGCCTGAAATTTTTTGTAGGCAGATAAAAACTTTTCATTGCACAATCAGAAGCTGAGAATGTGTCCACCCTGGCAGAAGTAATGCCTAGATGCAAGTTGGAAACTAAACAGTAGATGACTGACATTGAGCCTAAACAGAGCAGGTTTGAGTGGAGCCAGGAGAAAGACCCTGCACCATGGGAGTAGAGTCTGGCAGGGGAAGGAGAGTTTTGACTGTTGATGAACAGGCTTTATCACTGTGACATTTTGCTAAGATCCCGGCATGAATATAGGCAGTGAACAGAAAATGGAGAGAAAAAGAGGATCTACTCAGAAGTTTCAGTAGTCCTGCAGGGACATTCCCGCAAGCCTCACACAAATGAACATGAACGAAGTGAATTTGAGGTCAACTCCCAGAGGCAAAGAGTACAGGAGGAGGTGACCCACGTGGCCTTAGCATGAGTTCCCCAGGGAGGCAGTCACCTCTCAAATATCCAGCCCCTGGTACAGAAGAATGAAATGCCACAGGTTATGTGGGGACATTTGGATAATCTTTTCAGAGGAGGTACCATTTTTGTTGATTGAGACATGACCTTTGTTTTTATCTGATGCTCTGGGAAGCTTGCGTTATGCGTTGCCTCACTGAGCGCTTTCTTCCTTGAGACCTATTCCTGGATCTAACATCCCACCCTAGTCATTAAGCTAATAATTTTTTTTAAACTTATTAATAAATACAACTCTAACTTTGGAAGTTGGTCATTGAAGAGAGTTGCAGCAAATTGCCCACTTTGTCCTAGGACGGAGAAGACACACTGGATGTTCAGTGTGCTTAAAACTCCGTAGTGATTTTTTTTCACCAGTGGGCTGTTGAGAAGAGTTCTGGTCCAGCTTTTACAATCGCAGCAGGTTAGGCTGAGGAGCGGCAGAGTGGAGAGAATCATGGGCTGGGAAAAGGAGACCTGTCACTAATTATTCCATTACCTCTGCCTCTGAGTTAGTTTCCTTGGGTTGCTGTAATAAAGTACCACAAACTGGGTGGCCTAAGCAAGAAGAATTATTGTCTCAGTTCTGGAAGTTTGGAAGTTTCAGCTGGAAGTTTCAGATTGAGATGACAGCAAGGTTGGTTCCTTCCGAGGGCCGTCAGGGAGAATCTGTTCTTTGCCTTTCTCCTAACTTCTGCTGGCTTCCTGACAATCTTTGATGTTCCTTGGCTTGTGGATGCGTGACTCCAAACTCTGCCTTCATCTCCACGTGACATTCTCCCTACGTGTGTATCTGTGTCCTGATTTCCCCTTTTTGTAAGGATAGCAGTCATATTGGACTAGGGCCCATGCTAATGACCTCATCTTAACTTGATCATCTGCAAAGACCCTATTTCTAAATAAGGTCACATTCACAGGGACTGGAGGCTAGGACTTAGACATCTTTTTGGGGGCAGACACATTTCAACCTGTAAGAGCCTCTAAATTTTGCTCTGTAAAATTAGAGGGTGTGACTAGACTTGTTCTTAGTCATGAATCCATCAGAATTGCCTAGGGAAACACTCCAAAACACACATATTGTTTCCAACACAAAGGTGGTGATTCATGAAGTTTGGGGCGGCCCGAGCTTGTGTATTTTGGAATTTACTTCTAAGAGGATTCTGATGTGCATACGGGTGTACCGGACTGGCTTCTGAAGCCCTTTCCATTTGTGGAAGCCTTCGGCTCAGCTCGCTGGGAATGGCCCACTGGAATGCCACCGTGGGGCAGCTGCTCAGAAGCCCAAAACCTGGAGGGGAGGCTTCTGGGGGTCGGATCCACATTTCAGAGGGCTGGGCTGGGGTCCCCCCCCAAGCACTGAACTGCAAAAAGCTGGGGCCAGAACACAGTATCCTTATTATCTGTTGGATATACATTAGTTTATTCCACACTTTTTAAGCTACTAGGACTACAAAGATGAATGATTGTTTCTGTGCTCAGAGTGGCACGACAGATAACGCACAATCTGTATAAGAAAAGAACTGTGGCCGGGTGGGTGCAGTGGCTCGCACCTGTAATCCTAGCACTTTGGGAGGCCCAGGTAGGAGGATTGATTGAGGTCACACATTTGAGACCGGCCTGAGCAAGAGTGAGACCCTGAGCATAGTGGTGTGCACCTGTAGTCCCAGCTACACGGGAGGCTGAGGCAGGAGGATGGCTTGAGCCCAGGAGTTTGAGGTTATAGTGAGCTACGTTGATGCCACTGTACTCCAGCCTTGGGTGACAGAGACCCTGTCTCAAAAAATAAAAATAAATAAATAAAAAGAATTGCTTTACCTGGTACTGTCTGTAGATCCAGGGAAAAGGGTCCCCGTCCTGGGCCTTGGTTCTGCTCCCCTGATACACCCTTTGCCACTGGGCAAGGCTTGTGGGCTTTGCCATTTTTTCGAGGCTGTGCTCTGCGTACTCAGAATCCTCTGTCCCTCCCCGAGTGATTGTGAGCTGATTCTCAGGCCTACATGGGTCTGTCCCTTCTCCAGGTACTTTTTTCCAAGTACCAACCATACTGCTGGTGTGCGCACCTCTAACCCCAGAGAGTGGCCAGGTGGCAGCCCCTCATGGGAATGTGTGTGGGTGTCCCTGTGTGTGTACATAAAGATTTGGGTGGGTGTGGACTGGGGGCCAGGGCCTGTTCGCCCTGCCACTTGTTCTGGTGTCTTCCTGACCTTGAATGAAATTGTTTTTGTTAGGGCAGGAGGGTAGAACATATTTTATGTAGCGATTTGTTAGTGTGATGCATAACATTGAATTATTTAGGAATGTGGTAGGTGGGCCTCCAGTTGTATTTTTCAGTCCCGAAAATGTTGCGTTGTAGGGCTCAGTAATGAAGTTGTGTTAGAGATCAGCAGAAATGTGTGGTTTGAGGTCCTGGAGGGGACTTTGTTACTTTTTGTTCCCTGTCAAGTGAGACTTAGAGTGGGAGTTTGGAGGTGCTATATTTGGTGCACTGGCCAGCTGTGCCAGATTAAATGCCAAGTTTTGTTCCTGGGAGGTTGGAATATTTAAAATATTTATCTCTCTTGTTGAACGAGTGGTCTGGTATGTGTCTGGGTGGATAAGGTTGGGGGAGATAATTTTATTTCTCATTTTTAGAATTAAGGATGGGAAAAACTAGAAATGACAGGAAGAGTTCACTGTCATGCCCTTTTCCATGAAAAGCTCTGTGTCTTGTGTCCTGCTGATAGGTTTTGGAATGCCAGGAAAAACCCATTGTGATCTCAGTCGGTGCGGAGTGTAGCAGCTAGCCCCACGCCTGCTGGAGGAGTGTTAGAGTAATTTGCGACCGAGAAATTCTGATTGTTTCAAGCCTGTGAAACCAAAATGTTAGAGAGCCATTAGCTGCGCAGAAGGTTGCAACAGACCCCTTAAGTTATCTTTCAGATTGTCAGTGTAGTGCGCTTTGCTGAAGCAGAACCAAGAATCATCGGGAAGGAAGTGGAGAAATGGATGAGCCACCACATATATTCATGCAGTTATGGCATCTCATTTTCCCTTATTGATTGTCGCCTAAGGCCAGGGTGATCTTTTCATGACATCATTTGCCCAGGACACCTACTCAACATGGAGCCCTGTGTGGAGAAGGAAGAAAAATGAAAAGGCTAAAGGGCCTGAGATGTCCTGTGGCGTTTTCTGAGTTGATGCTGATTATAAAATGAAAGTTGTCTCCAGTGAAAAGAAAAATAAAAGGATCTAGATAAACACTGGTGGAAAAGGATTATTGCTGGTGTATTCATGAAGCCAGAATTAATATTCTAAATTATTTCAGAAGCATAAGGTTCACACTCATGTTTCTCCTGCCGGTTCACCCTGGGTAAGCACCCACTTCCAGTCTGTATCCATCAGGGTCCAGCAAAGAAACAAACAATACTGGATATCTAAAACAGGGAATTTGATGCAGGGCATCCTGACATAGCTGAGATGCCAAATGGGATATCGAGGCACCCCAGAGATCACAGCAGCAAGAGGCCACCCCTATCTTAGGGTCAGAGGGAGGAGGCAGTGTTCCTAGAGCCCAGGGAGGGACTGGGCTCTCTTAGGGAAAGCTGGAACCAGGAATACGGAGGCCTCTCTGGCCAGAGGATCGGAGCCTTGGAGAAGCAGCCCAAGGCAGAGGGTTTCCTCGTTTCTCACCCCACGTCCTCCATTGGCCAAACCCAACCGAAAATGAACTTGAGAAATGGAGCCTGGAGGGGGTGGCCTTCTTGTGATAAGAGCAGGCTGAGGACGATCTGTACGCAAACAGGATGGGGTCTGCCCTGGGTCAAAGAAGCACTTCTGACCGTGCCAGCACTTGGTGAGGGCCTGGCCCCGGCATCCTGCTTGTGCTAAGCCCACCCTCACGGCTGAGCTGTTGTCCTAGATTCCTGATCGCAAGGTTAGTCATACATGCCCTGATCTTGAAGTTACAGTGGAATTCGAGTGCCCTCCCTCCAGCTGTCTGCACGTGGAAGGAACAAGTGTTGATGTGCGGGAGCATATGGTTGCAATTTACTTCCCCCCAGCTCTTTGAAAGGTGCTCATAATTAAACAGCCATGCTAAGGGATTAATGGTTTGGAGCTAGCTGCAGAGTGAGTTGGAGTGTGACTCTAGGCGAAAGGTAAGTGAGGGGATTGTGGCCAGGAGCGGGAAGCAGGGAAGAGTGGAGCAGATTTTCCCAAAAGGGGAATGGTCCTTCCAGTGCTTAGAAGTGGGGAGAAGATAAGATGTATGTGGGCGTTTAGGGCTGGGGATAGAAGGCGGCACTGGGATCGGAGAGGCGAGGGAGGAGCAGAGAGCTTCTGATCCGGAGGCTTGTCTTGATGGCGGGATTTCCAGTGCCTTGTGCTGGTGCAGGAGGAGGGTGAGGAATCCATCTCACTTTTGCACCTGAACACAGCACGCTACTTGGTTTCCTCAGGGACTCTGCTGACTTTGGAACACCTGGCCCAAGCCCTAAGAGAATCCAGGGGCCAAGGGTCAGACACTTATTTTGTGTTCTTCCCACTTGTCCAAACTGCAGAAATTCTGCACATTCCACACGAGGGCAGAGCACTCATTTCTTTCCCCTTTTCGCCAACAGGTGGATCTTGAGCGTACCTTCACGTTTCGAAACTCAAAGCAGACCTACTCAGGGATTCCCATCATTGTGGCCAACATGGACACTGTGGGGACATTTGAGATGGCAGCTGTGATGTCACAGGTGAAGTGGTGTCCTATTTTTTTTTCCTTTGCCACTCGCAATATGGACAGGTTGTCAGGAGCCCACCTCGGACTTGTTCAGACATAGGGAAGAGCAGAAAAGTGAGACTCTCTGGGCCATTCTCTGTTCCGAGTCTGATTGATGTTGGAGACACTCCCTCTTTAATCAGAAAATTGATGGTGTCTGGACTTTGCATTCAGTGAGATGCTCTAGATCTGCTTCTGTTTTTGCTGGGAAACTGCCTGTGGTGGTTTTAGAAATTAGAGATACAAAAAGAAGTTAGACAACATCACGAGTGCCATATTATAGATGAGTGACATCACATGTAAAATTAAAACAGAGCTGCTTTGTATGCAGTCTGTTCTGTAGCATTTATCACGTATTAATATGGAATACATTTATTGACCACTTAGGTGCCAAACACTGCATATAATGTATCTCTTGATCCTTGACACAACTCCACAAGGCAAGTCCTTTTGCAGATGAGGAAACTGAGGCAGAGAGAGGGAGAGGAGGGGCAACTTGCCCCAGGCCCTCAGCCAGGTAGAGGGAGAGTCAGGATTCAAACCCAAACTGACTCCAGAATCTAAAGGATTTACCTGTCAACTGAAATTGACAGATCACAGTGTAAGCTCAAGATATCTTTTAGCCAAATTACCAGTGTGATTTCCTATAAAGTGAGTAGCTAGTATCCTGGAAAAATAAAGGAAGAGCATTTGTGGGCTGGACCTTTGTCTCACGCAGCTATGTCTGAGGTGCAGAGCATCTTACACGCCCTAGATGTGAAACGTTTTCTGCTGGTGCACACAGGGGCTCTGTGTCTGTTTCTGTTGATAATGCCTGCCAAGTGAAAAGATAAATCCAATTAGTTGAAAGAGCTTCTCACTGTGGGCAGCAGGTCTAACCGCAGGAGGTGCTGGGATTCATTATTAGCTAGTGATTCGAAGGAAAAGATTCTCAAATAAATTATGAGCTCCAAAAATGGAGAAGGGGTGGTCTGTCTCACTCCATGATCTGTTGTATCGTCTGTGAGACCTCAGCCCCTACTGAGCGTGGGGCCAGAGGCTAATAAAGTAATTGCTAAAGGAACTCCTTTTTCTTCTCCTCATTTTTTTCTTGCTCTGTTCTGTCATCAGCCATTTCTACTAATGAATTATGTATCTGTGTAAAAGTGGAGGGCGTCAGGGGCATTAAATAGCAAGGTTAATTCACAACTCAGATCAGAAAAACCTAGAACTTTGCTATGTTCTTCCTGTTTTCATAGACTATTGGGGAAAGTCTCCCCAGTAACGAGATAGTGTACACTGGCATGGATAACCATGAATAACTATGAATAACTGTGAACTTTCTATTTCCGGGATCCACAGAGTCAGTGTAAGTTAATAGAGTTTTAGAATGAGAAGTTGGAAATTGTAGGTGGAGAGAGGCAGCCCCAGGGAAGTTAGGTGAAAGGACTTTGTCACCAGGGAAGGAGCCCGAGCTCCGAAGTCAGAGCCAGATTTGATCCTGGCCCTCCTTCTTCCTAGCCAAGCAGTGCTTACATTTTGTAAATTTAAATTTCTTAGGCTCCGTTTCTGCCCATGAAGCTAATAATACTGTTCAAAGTTGTTCTGAGAATGAAATTATGTATGCAGAAGGCTGGCACAAAGCAGGCAATAGATGCTGGGTCGATAGTCATAGAATTAGGGTTCTAATTTATTTAATTCCCTCCCTCAAGAATACCAGCTGACCGATGGGTTTAGCTTTTAGCAAGAAGTGTTCTGGCTGTGAACACAAGGAAAAGCTTTCAGGTGTAAGGTGAGGTTCTTCAGCATTGGTTAAACAAAAGTTCGTCATAGGATGGCCCTGCTGCTGCACAGGATACCTGCTGCATGCTTTTCTTTTTTTGACCATCCGTGCTGCTTTTGGCCTAACTCAGGTGTGGGCAGGAGCCATGTGGGCTGGGGCAGGGCTCTGGGAACTCTTCCTTTATCCCTTCCCTGCCTCCTAGCAGAGGCTCCCAAATCCTGAATGCAGTGTTGTCTCAGATTGGGGTGGGGAAAGATTGCACCTTTGTCTTTTTTTTTTTTGGCTTCTAAGAGGAGCATATTTGAAGCAAATTAGGAGTGAATGGCAGGAACACCAGGAATACCTGATGCCTTTGTCTTGTTGGATGCCACCTCCAAGTGGAGGATGGGAGGGAGGGCTCACTTGGTTTCTCTTCCTAATGATGCTGCTTTATTTTCTAGCACTCAATGTTTACAGCAATTCATAAGCATTACAGCCTGGATGCCTGGAAGCTCTTTGCCTCAAA
Source organism: Avahi laniger (assembly GCA_963575035.1). Taxonomy (NCBI): domain Eukaryota; kingdom Metazoa; phylum Chordata; class Mammalia; order Primates; family Indriidae; genus Avahi; species Avahi laniger. Next base: position 4,155 of record CAUYSK010007416.1, on the reverse strand, counting down.
TCACCCAGAATGCCTGCAGGTAAGACTATAGCCTGGATGTAAAATAACAAGTGTTGCAGGGGAAAAGATCTTCAGGTTTGTCAAGAGGATTTGATTCAGCGGTAGACGAACATGCAGAATTCAGGGTTTCTCCAGCTCTGTGTCCCTGCCAGGGATTTGCTGAGGAAACCTGTTCTGCATCCTATTATGAAAATGCTAGGATTTAGCTGTGTGCAGTATCAGTGCTTTCTCTTGAAAGGTAAACTGTTGTATCTCCAGAGCTTGGGGAAGACCCGTGTTTCCTGCCAGGTTTTTCAAGGTGGATCTAGTCTGAACGTGTCTTTTGGCTGTAAATAAAACAACTAAGTATAACAAGTTGTTTTGGAGTTGAGTAAAACTATATGCCCACTAGGCAGTCATCGAAAAGACAGATAATAAGTGTTGTCAAGGATGTGGAGAAATTGGAACATTGCTAATGGAAATGGAAAATGGTGCAGCTGCTTTGGCAGACAATTTGGCTATTCCTCAAAAGGTTAAACATAAGAGTTACCCTGTGACCCAATAGTTTCATTTCTGGGTATATGTCCGACAGAAATTCAAACATGTCCACACAAAAACTTGTTCACGAATGTTCATAGCAGCACTGTTTGTGATAGCCCCAAAGTTGAAACAACCCAAATGTCCGTCAGCGGATGAATGGATCCACAAAATGTGGTTATCCATACAATGGAATATTATCCAGCCATAAAAAGGAATGAAGTTCTGATACATGCTGCAACATGGATAAGCCTCGAACATTTTGCTATGTGAAAAAGCCAGACACCAAAGACCACATATGTGATTCCATTTATATGAAATGTCCAGAATAGGAAAATCTATAGAGTCATGAAACACGTTAGTGTTGCTGAGGCTTGGGGGGATGGGGGATTGTAAGGGGGTGGTTAAGAGATGAAGGAGTATTTTGTGAGGGGCCATGAAAATGCTCTAAGATTGATTGTGACTATTAGACAACTCTGCGAATATACTAAAAATCATTGAATTATGCACTTCAGGTGAATTGTGTGGTATGTTATTGTATCTCAATAGAGCTATTTAAAAAAAAGAGAGATTTTTTTTTTTTTTTGAGATAGAGTCTCACTCTGTTGCCCAGGCTAGAGTGCTGTGGCGTCAGCTTAGCTCACAGCAACCTCAACCTCAAACTCCTGGGCTTAACCGATCCTCCTGCCTTAGCCTCGCAAGTAGCTGGGACTAGAGGCACACGCCACCATGCCCGGCTAATTTTTTCTATATTTAGTAGAGACAGGGTCTCATTCTTGCTCAGGCTGGTCTTGAACTCCTGAGCTCAAGCAATCCTCCTGCCTTGGCCTCCCACAGTGCTAGGATTATAGACATGCGCCAACGAGCCCAGCCAAAAAGAGACATTTTTGAAACAACAATAAAAAGCATTGTGACAACATGCCTGAATTTCCTCCTGACACGTTCAGGGGAGCCCAAAGCTGGCAGACAGGTCTGTTTGGGTTAGGACTGATTTTCCATAATCAGATCATTTGTGATTGGAAAATGACTTCGTATCTTACTGTTTTTGAGGTTTCACTGCCTTTTTGTTTCTGCTGTTGTGACTGTGCTTTAATTATGCATAGATTTTGATCACTGTGAAGGTGGTTTTGGAGACAAAATAATTCTGACTCAATAATAAGTCCTTCATTTCTGCCACATTATGTTCAAATGAATTATGCTTGTTTTCACTTTCTTCTCCTTTTCCCTATAATTTGGAAGCAATGATTTTCTTTTTTCTCTTTGATCATACCTCTTTTGGACTTCTTTAAATGAGTTTTTGGCAATGTGTTGTTAATTGGAGAAGGGAAGCCTTCTTTACCAAGTGTGGTCATGTGATTTATGACCCCACCTCTACCCTCATCCAATAAAAGGCTAATTAAAAGGGAAAATTTAAAAAACTTAGTAGCACTGAGAGGAATGAACCAATTTTGAGTTCCCAGTGTCAGACTTTAACAGAAATGAACAGTAAAGTAAAAAGGGTAGCAAAACTCTAGCAGGAGGGGAGAAACATGTAGATCTCGCTGGCACAGGGAGAACCGTGAACCACGAGGCCAGGGTGTGAGCACACAGAGAAATCTGGAGTAAGTATGTATCATGTCAACAGTCAGCTCACACCCAGTGTCTGGGCTGTAGCTACATTGTTGTGATGTTGGGGAATAACATAAAGGATATTAAGACATTAATATGTTCCTCATTTGTGGCTAAAGGTTTAGAGATAAGAGTTGAAATATAAATATTCTCATAAAAGGTGACATGCTGACTCTGGGCACAGCTCATGGCTTAGTTTCAGTAAGGCTTAAATTATTGGAAACAAGTTCTTTCCCAAAGAGCAGATGTTCGAGAAGGCGGAGGCCTAGGGTCAAGGGCACCGGTGCTGCGGAGGTGAGGGGGGGCGGGTATCACAGAGGGGGGTGTGGTGGCTTCAGGTTTAAACAGGTTCAAGTGCAGTTGTGAAAGATCATGTTGGGCTTGTTACAGCTTGGGAACTTTTGCCCCGTTTATAGGAAAACAGGTTAACTAACTTCTTTGTACAGGTTAAGATTTAACAGACGGGTTAACCTCTTTGTACAGGTTAAGATTTGCATGTCGTGCTAGTATTTTGTTGGGAGTGAAAATAAAAACAGGAATGAGTTTATCGGGGAGTTTTAGCCAACTTCCCCTCTCCTCTTCTGTCCCAGCGAGGTGAAGCCAACAGCGCGTTGGAGTGAGGAAGCCGGAGTTGACTGGCCAACCCTCATTCTTCCCGGGGGCTCTTCCCAACTTTCCCTCGTTGTGCTTCCTTGAGTTTCCATGGTTTGACACATTCACACCATTAGCGCCACAGAGCTCAGAGTTCCACAGAGAGAGCCTGAGGAAATGAATAGAAGCCAAGGATAAGCTTTCCTGAATATTTAAGAATCTGTTTACTGGAAAGATTTTGTGGCTGAGGACTGGGTTTAAGGACACGTAGAATTCAATGGCGTGAATCAAAGTTTAGATAATTTGATGAATGAATCTCCTTTGCCCCTGCTGTTGCCTGTCTCTTGAGCAGGTGTCCTGTGTATTTGATCAGGGTTGACCTCAAAGGGTGACTGTACCATCCTCAAAGTAGGCACAGGGCCGGAGGCAGGGTCCGACTCGTGAATGCTACTGTTCATGTCTGTGCTCCCTGGTTTATTTTGGTACAGAATGTAGCCGTGAGTTCGGGCAGCGGGCAGAACGATCTGGAAAAGATGACCAGCATCCTGGAAGCTGTGCCACAGATTAAGTTTATTTGCCTGGATGTGGCTAACGGGTATTCGGAACATTTTGTGGAATTCGTGAAACTCGTCCGTGCCAAATTTCCCGAACACACCATTATGGTAGGTACGGTGGAACAGTTTCAAGATGGGGACGCAAAGAGGGTCGTTCATTGTGTTGGGGGAGCTGCCTTCTCTTCAGGACTTTTAGTGCCACTTTAGCCAAAGACTGGCGGAGAATCAAAGGCTAAGCCACTGCTGTCTACGGGAGATCGGAAAACTAGCTTTCTTCTGTAAAAACTGAAATCCCGATCAACATCTTAGGATGTTGGCTCCTTATTTTTACTAAATATCATAAAATGTTTCCTACCATGTGATACCTTTTAAAAAGGCCTGTGTTACTCCTTAACAAAGGGTATAATTGAACACGTGACTAGGTTTCAGTCTAACATATTTAGGTCTTCCATGTCCTACCCTACTGCCAGTAGAAAACTCCGCTCTAGGAGTTGGAATCCACAGTAAGAAAATTTCACAGTAGTCCACTACTGATGGCAAATCAGTCACTGTGGTATTTGATCTAGGAACTTTTTTTTTTTTTTTGGAAACAGATTCTTGCTCTGTCGCCCTGGGTAGAATACAGTGACATCATCATAGCTCACAGTAACCTCAAACTCCTGGGCTCAAGCAATCCTCTTGCCTTAGCCTCCTGAGTAGCTGGGACTACAGGCATGTGCCAAGATGACTGGCTAATTTTTCTATTTTTAATAGAGATGGGGTTGCTCCTGAGCTCAAGCAGTCCTCCTGCCTTGGCCTCCCAGAGTGCTAGGGTTACAGGTGTGAGTCACTATGCCCAGCCTAGGAGCTTTGTTTCTTGACTTATCCTGTATTTTCCTAATTATCA
>CAUYSK010007411.1:0-10753 GCA_963575035.1 Avahi laniger | reverse complement strand
CAGGCATGTGCCACCATGCCCGGCTAATTTTTTCTATATATTTTTAGCTGTCCAATTAATTTCTTTCTATTTTTGGTAGAGACAGGGTCTCGCTCTTGCTCAGGCTGGTTTCGAACTCCTGAGCTCAAACAATCCGCCCACATCGGACTCCCAGGGAGCTAGGATTACATGCGTGAGCCACCGCGCCCGGCCCTAAGGAAATTAATTTTTATATTCCCTTTATTTACTAACAAACAACACGGTAATTGAAAGTTCGGGTTACAATTTAACTCCAAGTATTTAGTCTTTATACTTTCCAAATTTAATCTACCCACTGTTCTATGAAATTGTCTCTAACATAATGTACTAAGATTCAAACAAAATTATATTTAAGAAGTAATTATTTAAGATTTAACTTGAAAATAACTTCTTGTAAAGACTAGTACCAGGTTTTATATTCTTTTTCCTGAAATGAATGATAGAAACAGCCTAGTCTGCATTTAAATTGGGTAATTAAAAATATTTTTTAAATCTTATATTTTTATCATTATGAAGTAAGTTTATATTTATATGTTAAATGTGAAGTCCGTTTCAAAATTATTTCCATTTTTTCCTGAGTTTTTACTTATAACTTTCATGGTAACAAAAACTATAGTATCTTTTCTGTTTCTTATCATATATAAATGCCACAAGAAAGCTATTATATTCAAAGTTCCAGAGGATTAATTAATCTAAGCTCCTAAAATATTAAGTCACTAAAATATTAAAGAAAATTATTCTCAATATATTATTAAATATATTTTTCTGGTACATTACAATTTTGTATTTTTTAGTGAGTAAAAGATAAACACCTTTAAAAATTTAGGCCTCCGAATTATTTTCCTTTTAAATCACTTAGAGTGCTATTTTCAGAGGGCCCATATCTTCACTGGGAAAAATTGCATGGTTAGAGAACTAACAGTCAGATGAGAAAGCCAGGATAATTATCTTGCCCTTTTGGTGTAAGATCACTCTCTGACGGGGTTCCAGGCCCGTTTAGAATGGATTGATTAAATAAAATTAGATTTGTTAAATTAGAAACCACAGCTATAACTTGAAAAATTATCTACTCTAATAAACGTGCACAGACAGTATTTTAGTAATCTCTTTAGAACCATTATTCTGGAGTCCAAATGGTTCTATGCTGTGACTGAGGACAGTACTTTTATCTAAAGATTTTTAAGGTGTTTTCCAGCAATAACCCATTAATTTTCACACTTTCTCTGTGAGGCAGTAAGATGTAAGTATGGTTAGTTTAATTTTCCACATGAGAAAACCAAATTACCAAGAAAACAACTTGCTAAAAGTCACACAAGCAAAACCAGCAAATGAAACAGAGCTCAAAGACCTGAAACTCTGAAGGAGGAGATGCTCTATACTCTGGTATACCCAGAATGACCACTTCTGTCGTTCAATTCACTAGTTTTATTCCCATAAAATTGAACCTTTCTTCACATTCTCCCCTCATGGTCCTTGTCTGCTGCTGATCCACCCTGGAAATGAGTTTCCTTTCAGATCTCAACCCTGTAAGGGTGAAGGTCACTTTGCTCCTATTACTAGCCATCATGGAGTATGACATAGCTGTTAAAAAGAGCTACTTGTAGCTAAGTGGGTTCAGATTATTCTTGTGCGATTATGCTTGGTATTTCTTAACATATCAAGACCTAACAATAAAAAAAAAAAAGGCAGAGAACTGGGTTTAATGATAAATGGAGTTTGGAATACTACCAAATTCCATTTAAGTTCTCATAACTATCTGAAAAACATAAATCCTAAATGCCTCCAGGACATCTGCCTGGCTGGAATTTATTAATACCACCTGAGTTTCTAATCTCAAGCCCTGATCTGTGGGAGATCTTTCTGCCAGTACACTCTAGCTACCCTGATTCCGACCTAACAATTAGTATTGCCCCTCAGGCACCTCCTGGCTCCTAAAGCTCCCTTTAAGGTAATTTATTGTCCCAGATGACCATGGAGAGAATTGACTACCTGCCCAATGGAAATGTTTTATCAATATTATAAACATTAATTTTCCGGGTCTACGATTCCTTATTCACAATTCCAAAATCCAAAAATCTCTTAAAATTCAAATTTTTCTATTATTTATTTGGTGTCAAAACCTCACCTCACCTGACTAGATTTTGTGGCAAAACCTAACCTAAATTGACAAGGGGCTTTTATAGTCTTGATTTATCACATTCCATGGGGCTATGCTGCCCCAAAATGGTATTATGTTATTAACCGCATATGTACACTATTATATAAACTCCAAAAAATTTTGAATTCTGAAATACATCTGGAACCAAAGATTTCATATAAGAGACACCATGAGCCTTATAAGCAATAGGTCTTTGGTTTTCAGGTTCTAAGATTTCAGCTTGATTCCTGGTTCTAGCTAGTAGTTTAGAAACTGTGGACAAGTCGCATGGTTTCCACTAAGTTCAAAACTATTATTAATACAAGAGTTATTTCTAGAAGAATCACTAGAACTCCATGACCTTTAGGTGATTAAAACATTAGAAGTGAAGTAGGAAGGAAGGGAAGCAGACCTGAGATGCTTCCAATCTCATACCTGTTTGTACTTGAGACAGCCTGCAAGGATGCCTTTCAAACAGGTGTCCTCCAGGCAGATGTACAGGTAGACTGCGGTTCTGTTGAATGTAGCAGCAAGAGCTACGGAGTTGAAGAAAACAGAACTAAAAAGTAGAACTTTGAGACAGCAGATAATTTTCCACAGAAAAAGTCTCAAGGAAGACAGTCCCAAAGAATGTCAGAGACAAAGGAACCTTTAAAAGAAACAGAAAGAACCGTCTGAGAGAGAGTAAGAAGGCCAAAAACACCACCGTAAAAGCCAAAACAAGACAAGAGTGTTCCAAAGGGGTGATCATAAAAATTAAGTGCTGGAAAAAGAGTAGGGAGTGTGAGGTGTTTGAGCAAAAGCTGATCATTTTTACTAGCGGGGAGTCACTGGAGATTTTGGAAGTGTAGCTTCGGTAAAAACGACGAGGGATTAAAGAAGGGGCCGGTGATGCCTGGTGAGGAAAGGCGGGTAAGGGATGCAGAGCGCTCATTTGAGAAGGAATACAAGCAGCCGTGACAGTCACCAAAGGAAAGGAAAATCAGAAAAGTAAATAATGGGAAGCACCTCATGCATCTGAAAAATAAAACAGAATGATATCTCTACTATTTTTTTGAATAATCTGCATAATATTTTCCCCTTCATTTTTATATTCACCAAGTGCTTGATAAATTCATTATCCTACTTTACAACCTTTCTGAGAGGAAATAACTATGTCTGTTTTACAGATAAAGGAGCAATGAGACAGAGCTTAAGTGCTTTGCTCTTTACTATTATTATTCCTAATTAGAAAGCCTTTACTGATTACCTACTATATTCAACAAACTATAGTAGTGCCACACCTATAGTGCCTGGCATTATTCACTGCTTGGTAATTTTTTTAAACTGAGCTGAATTATGGATATATTTGGATTTAGGTCAGTGTCACTACAAGCAATACAGACCAGTAGAGTACCAGACTCTTTTTAACAGTCTTACAGATGGTGAAAGATGGATTTAAATATAACTATATACACACCCAAAAAAACCCTTGAATGTAAAGAATAAAGATCAACTTATAGTTCAATAAGACAATTTTGAACATTAAATATTGACTGCATTGACTGAAGTAAATGCTTACTCATGTGAAACCTAAGAAAATGAGAAAAAATAAAACAAAACCAGACTTGAATGAACTAAGTGGATTTGAATTATCCGATCCTTTTATTAAAGAGAAATGGGTATCTGGTTATCCGGGGAATTGATAATTGTTTCAAATTATCTGCCATTTAAAGAAAAAAACCTTATATATGCTGACTGCAATTTTACTAAACATGTTTTCTGACACTTTTTATAAGTTACAAAGTTTATAAGTTACACAGTTCAAAATAGCAGGGTACATGTGTTCATATATAGGAACAAAACAATCAGATTAGTCCTAAAGAAAATATGACAGATTCCCCCCCAGGTTTACTGACAGATAGTTGACAAATGAAAATTATAGTTAAACTAGTCATTATAGTTAGATTTATAGAATTATAGTTAAACTAGTCATTTTAAATATTTATTTCTATTTCATTGTCCAAAATTAGGGTTAGGGTTAGGATTAGTCTACAAATAGAATAAATAACCTGTTTTCTTTTATTATGAATATTACTTTGGGAGTTTTATATATATCTTAGGTCAGTACAATTTGAGCATTTTCTACCAAAATACCATAGAAAGAATAAATCACTGACCCAGGAGTTGAGGTGGGCAGGACAGTCTCAGCCAAAAGGGTTCCCAGCAATCTCAAGGTATAGCTTAGAATTTTGTGTTCATTGAACATTTTACTCTGAAATATATCTGAGTTTGTTTTAATATAAAATAATGCTTTAAATTATTTACCAGTTACATTTCCCTAAATATTTAAGTAAAATCAATCCCCTGGAAGATGAACGCAATTCACCTATGTCCCCCTCCCCCAACCTCCTGGCTCTTGAGGATATAACAATGCTTTTGATCAAATGAATCCTTCAGGAGACAACCTTCTGCTGAGGATTGCTAAAGAGGGTGGAGTACAGAGGCAACAGGGAAAGCGTGAGTATGCCGATACAAATGCACTCCATTGAAGAGCCAAAGCTTTCTAAACTTCATAGTAAAAATGAATTCACATTTTTTCATTATGTTCCATGAAATTAAATAAAGTGTCACAAAATTATTTTGGTTTGTTTTAATTTATTCATTCATTCTTCCACTCACTCACTCATTCATTCAACAAATATTTATTAAGCCCCTTGACATGCCAGACTATGACCTCAGGACTTAGGATACAAAAATGAAATAGAAAGACCCTACCTTGAGGAGCTCACGGTCTATGAGAAGGCACATGCAGTTCAGTAGAGTAAGAGCTATAAAAACTGGGCATAGAGAGACCAGATCTTTCTACGGATGCTGGCAGAAAACAGAAACCATCAACATTTTTTAAAAAAAGATAGTGGCTAAGCTATCAGAGTCACTACAATTGGGGTTTAGGGAAGATCTAGGCCTTTGATGACTCAGCACTCTTTCATGTTGAAGGAATTCCGTAAAATCACCAGAATTCGAAGGGGCTCAATCTGAAACCTAGTATCTTGTATATATTCCCAATTCCAGCAAACAAAAAATTCCAACAAGCATATTACATTAGAACCATAGATCTGCAGTTCCCAGTTCCTAAACCCCGCTGCCCCCCAGGTCCGCTGCCCCCTGTGGGCGCAGACCAGGAGCCAGTCTGCTGGGGGGTGGGGGGCGCTGGCAGGTGAGTGAGGCTTCATCTGTGTTTGCAGCCCCGCTCCCCATCGCTGCCATCACCCCGGGCTCTGCCTCGTGTCAGATCAGCGGCAGTGCATTGGAGTCTGGTGCCAGATGATCTGGGGTGGAGCTGGGGCGGTGGTGCTGGGGAGGGGCTGCGAGTGCAGCTTGTCATTGGCAGAGCAGTTTGCACAATGAATGTGGTGCGCTTGGGTCATTCCAGGACCATCCCTTCCACCCCCCTTCCATGGAAGGATTGCCTTCCATGAAGCAGGTCCCTGGTGCCAAAAAGGTTGGGGACCGTTGCCATAGATGGTGTGACCTGGAAAAGACTTTTGAGATTATTTAGGCCAAGGTCCCATCTTAGAAACAATAAAAGCCCCTGTGGCCCCGGGAGACAAACATCCTGCCAAATGGGGTGGAGCTCTTCAGAGGTAGCTTGAAGCCTAGAACCAAGCCAGTGCTTGCTCCCCTACAACAAATCCCAGAACTGTCCTTAGCATTTTCCAGCCTGCAGTCAGTCTAAAAATATTATATATAAAAATGTTATCCATCATGAATATATTTACCTTTTTAACATTAAGAAGATATAGTACTTTTCCAAGAATACTTTTTCCTTAAAAAATTCATTATAATTTTTAAACACACACTGAAGGAGAGAAAAGGGTATAATATACTCTCATAATATCTATTGATCAAATTCAATAGCTTTTAACATTTTGGTACACTTGTTTTTTCTCTCTTTTCTTTCTTTCTCTTTGCTACTGCAATATTTTAAAGCAAATTCTTGACACTGTGCCCATGTCATTTCAACTCTAAATACGTCTATGTGTATCTCTGAAAAATAAGGACAATTTCCTATATCACTATAATATGGCCATACCTACAAAATTAACAATGATGCCTTAATATATAATAATCAATATTAAAATTTCTTTATTTGTCTCAAAAATATCTTTTTTATAGTTAAACTAGTCATTTAAAATATTTATTTCTATTTCATTGCAAAACAGTATTCTACATTTGAATTTAACAATCCTCTTTTTCATGTCTTTTATAAACTTCTATTCTGAACTGGCACCTAGTTACAAGGGCCTTATATATAAGTCATTAACTTGAGGCACACCTCCCCAATCCTAATCCCCATCTCAATATCTTTTTAACACTTCAATGATTACTTCAGATATTCTTCCTACTTTTTCACCCCAATACACACAAATGATGACTCCCTCATTACTTTCTCCAGTCTATTAAAATTACAGTAAAATTCCATTAAAAAGGCCCTTTTTATATCATAGATAAAATCACATTTGCTATATGTAAGTGGTGTGTGAGTCATATAGCTGTAATTATAATTCAATCAGTCTAGATATTTTTCTTGCTCCATCAATGCCAAATTAAAGATTGAGCTTGGCTGTATCTGGAAACTTGATATGGCTCCTTTCTTGGCCAGTGCTTCTAATAGCTATCCCATATGGATTCTAATTTTTTTTAAATCTCAGCTTGAAACCACATCCACTGTCTCCTTCCCTTTTTACAGAATATTTTAAAATAGAAATGGAAATTTTCTCAATGCCTATGATACACCTAGAAAATTTGAGCCCACAATAAATATCTCAGAAAGCCTATTCCACTAGCCTTAGTTTAATAAAAGCCTTAATTCCAGGTACTTCCAGCAAAGCAGAAATACTCATAATTGTGATAAATATTAGTGGGCTGCATGCTGTAGTAAAAGGACAGATTGTCAGACCTGATTAAAAAAAAAAAATAAAACCTAACTCCATGCTGTTCAAAAAAGACGCACATTAAGAAGGATATATAAGTATTAAAAGTGAAACGAAAGATAAAAATATACCTTGCAAACATCTACAAACAGGAAGCTGGTGTATGTGTAGTAATATCAGGCAAAGTAGTATTTAAGGCAAAAAAGCACCATTAGAGTTCAAAAGGGATACTTCATAATAAAGAGCTCAATTCATATGGAAGATATAACAGTTCTAACTTTGTATGCACCTAATTATGTGGACTCAAATACATAAAACAAATGTTATAGACTAGAGGTAGAAATAGAAAAAACCGCAATCATGAATAGAAAGTGATAGAATACATAGACTATATAATTTAAACAAAAGAAGAAATTTGACCTGATTGATACAAATGGAACATTATACCCAACAACTTGAATGCATATAGAACATGTTCAAAAATTGACATGTGCTGCAAAGCAGGTCTCAACAAATTTCAAAGGACTGATATGAGACAGAATATATTCTCTGACTGCAAAGCAACTAGGCTAAATAAATGTCAATATAAAAAAAAACCCTTTAAAATCCCTATTTATTTGGAAAATAAGAAATCTATCTTTAACTGATGCAAGGGCCAAATAAGAAATCATAGAAAATATTTAGAACTGAAAATTCAAAATATCAAAATTATAAGATGCAATTTAAAGAAGTACTTCAAAGAGAAATTTATGTCTTAAATGCATACTAGAAACAAAGATTGAAAATTAATGAGGTAACTATTATTCACAAAAAGTTAAGAATAGAAAACTAAAGAAGGAACAATAAAGATTATGTCAAAATTGATAAAAAAAACAGTAAAAATCTTACAACAGAGATTCAATCAAGCAGAAATTAATTCATCAAAAATACTATTAATATTGATAATCCTAAGCAAAAGCTGACCAAGGCAATGAGAGAGAGAAGCCATAGATATACAACATAGGGATGGAAAAGAAGAAATGACTACAGATGTCAACTATTAAAAAGGTATTAAGAGGTGATTATGAACAACTTTGAAATTTTAGATGAAATAGACTTCTTAGAAAATACAATTACCAAAATGACACAAAAAGTAGAAAATTTAAGTAGTTTATTAACTATTAAAAGAAAATTGAATTCACAAAGGAAACTTCAGATCCAGATGTCTTCACAGGCCAATTCCACAAAACAATTGAGCAAGAAATAATGCCAATCTTATATAACTCTTCCAGAAAACAGAAACATAAGGACTATCTCCCAACTTTTTTGTGAGACTGAAATAAGCTTACATAGTAAAGCCTGATAAGGACATTTTGAGAAAGAAAAATTACTGGCCAACCTCAGTCGTGAACATAATTTAGAAATACAAAACAAAAAATATTAGCAAATAAAACCCAGCAACATAAAAAAAGAATACAATATGACCAAGATATATTTCTTACAGAAACACAAGGTTAGACTAACATTCTGAAACCAATTAATAAAATTCAGAATATTAACACAATAAAAAGAATAATCATATACTCATTTCAATAGACAGAAAAATTATCTGATAAAATTTGACACCTCATCATTATTTTTTAAAAAAAGAACTTCCAACAAACCTCCTTAATCTGATAAAGCTATTTGAAAACCTACAGCAATGTCACACTTAATGAAATATTGATAGCTTTCCCTTTAAAAGTAGAATGAGATAAGAATGCTCACTGTCATTATTTCTATGTAACTTTGTAGTGGACAACATATCAGTACAATAAGGCAAGAAAAAAATTAAAAGGTATAAGAATTGGAAAAAAAGAGATAAAACTTTCATATTCACAGCTGACATGTATAATCGTATACATAGAAAATGCTAAAGAATCTATAGATAAACTATTAGGAAAGCTAAGCAATTTTAGTAAAGTTGGTGAATACAAAGTCAATAAACTAAAATCAATTTACTTCTATATACCAACAAAAAAATAAGTAGACTTTTTTATAGAGATGGGGGTTCTGGCTATGTTGTCCAGGCTGGTCCTGAACTTTTGGCCTCAAGCGATTCTCCCACCTCAGCCTCCCAAAGTGCTGGGATTACAGGTGTGAGCCACCATGCCTGGCCTAGACATTTTTAAAATACCATTTAAAATAACATGACAAAAAAGCAAACAAGAATAAATCTAACAAAAAATTTGTAAGATCTCTACACAGAAAAATTACAAACCATTACTGAGAAAAAATTTTAAAGATCTAAATAAATGGAGATATATCCCATGTTTATGGATTCAGAGGCTCAATATTATAAAGATGTCAATTCTTCCCCAAACTGATCTAGAGATACAATAAAACCACAATCAAAATCTAAAATTTTCTTAGAATTTTACCAGTTGATTCTAAAATTTTCATGCAAACACAAAGAGCCAAGATTAGCCAAGACAATCTGGGAAAAGAAGAACAAAGTGAAAAGACTTTCTTTATCATGTATCAAGATTTATTATTAAAGCTATATGAGTTAAGACAATGTGGTATTAGTACATAGACAGATTAATGAGAAAATGGAGCGCAAAGAAACAAATCCATACATAAATGGATACGTGATTTATGACAAAAGAGGCACAGAGAATGATGGGGAAACAGTGGTCTTTTTAATAAATGGTTCTGGGACAATTGGATATTCATATGGGAAAAATGAATCTGTGCTGCTTCTTCATACCGTATACTAAAATCAGTCCCAAGTGGATTGTAGATCTAAGTGTGAAAAGCAAAACAAATAAATCTTTTAGATGACAACATAGGATAATATTAGTATGGAAAACACTAACCATAAAAATGATTCATACATCTGACGTATGTGTCATGAGGGTTCCTATCAAAATATAGAAAAAAACAATAAGACAGAGAGACACATATTTAACAAGAAAGGAATATATGAAAAGATGTTCAATATCATTAGTCATCAATGCAGAATTAAAACCACAATGAAAGACCACAATACATTCACCAGAATGGCTAATATTAAAAAGACAGCCAATCTCAAATATTGGCAAGAATGTAGAGCAAACAAAACTCTCTTTCATTGTTTGGAAAGAGTGCACCTACGCTTTGCCCCAGAAATTCCATTGCTAAGTGTTCACCTAAGAGAATTGAAAACATATATCCACAAAAAGACTTGGACAAGAACGTTGATTGCAGCTTTATTCATAAGAGCCCCAGACTAGAAGTAACCCAGGTGTTCATCAATAGAAGAACAAACATATTTATAAAATGAAATACCATCCACCACTAAGAAAAATCAAACTACTGATACAATCAACAATATGGATGATCTCAAAAACATTATGCTCAAAGAAGCGTTATACGAAAACAAGAATATACTGAACAATTCTATTTATATGAAGTTCTACAACAGGGAAAATTAATCTGTAGTGAAAAAAATCACCTCTGATTTAAGGAGTTTGAGGGTGAGGATTGACTGGGAAAAGGCATGGAAGAACCTCCTTGCATGATCACAGTGTTCTATATCTTTTTTTTTTTTTTTTTTTTTTTTTTAGACAGAGTATCACTGTGTTGCCCGGGCTACAGTGCTGTGGCGTAAACCAAGCTCACAGCAACCACAAACACCTGGGCTCGAGGGATCCTCCAGCCTCAGCCACCCGAGTGGGACAAC
>CAUYSK010007410.1:0-62079 GCA_963575035.1 Avahi laniger | reverse complement strand
CCACCCGGCGCCACTCCCACACCATTTCCGAATCCTCTGCTTTTCCCTTTTCCTGCCACGGACACCTGCCTCCTCCTGCCGCCCTCCTGGACAGGGGCTGCGCAGCCCACTGTGGCGTGTCCTCTCTCAGCCCGGTGGGAGCAGCAGGGATCAGGGAGTTTGCTGAGGGCAGTTCTGGCCCCCGCAGGTGCCGTCCACATGTGTGGACGGTGAGAACAGGCTGCAAATGAACTGTGGGATTTTTCTGCGTCTTCCTTGTTGGAGAGTGCGACGTATTCAGTTGTGTCCCCCAACATTCGTATGTTGAAGTCCTACTCCCAGCACCTCGGGATGTGACCATTTCTGGGAATAGGGTCGTTATAGATGTAATTAGCTTAGATGAGGTGTAGGGTGGCCCCTCGTCCAGTGTTACTGGTGTCTTTCCAGTAAGGGATGTTTGGACACAGGGACCCATGCACACAGGGAGAAGACCGTGTGAAGATGAAGGCAGAGATCGGGGTGGTCCAGCAGACGCCCGGGAATGCCGGGCTGCCTGCAGGCCACTGGAAGCCAGGGAAGCCGCTTGGACCGGGTTCTCCCTCACAGCCCTCGGAGGGAGCCGTCTGCCAACCCTTGCCTGGGCTTCCAGCCTCCAGGACAGTGAGAGAAGACGCCTCTGCCACGTAAGCCGCCCGGTGTGGTGCTTTGTTACGGCAGCCCTAGCAAACTAACAGCACTTGGTGGTCTCGTGGGTGAGATGAAGGGCCCACTGCACCGGCGGCAGGAGAGGCAGCTCTCTGGAAGCCATGGCCTATCTACCAGCTACCCACGCCCTGCCAGGACGCTCCCTCCCTTAGCTGAAGGCCACAACAGCACAGTTCAAAAAACACAGACTGGGGACGTGTGCAGCTGAGCTCCAGTCCCTGTGTCTGCTTCTGACCTCGTGTAAGTTTCTTCACCTCCTGGAACAGGTGCTGTGGAGTGGGTGCTAACACTGTCCCGATTAGTGCCATACACATCTACTCAGCAGGTGTTGCCTCCCTTCCCACTCCCCTGAACCCCATTCTGTCAGGCTGGGGAAGGGGCTCAGGGATGCCAGGATTTGCAAAGCAGGGGCATTTGCAGCCTTCAGCACACGGAGAGGCTCAGGGAAGGCTGGCGATGGGGAGAGGCTGGGGCTCGAGTGGAGGAGGGCCTGGAGGAAGCCCTCTATAAGGTGGCTCCACCACAGGGTCTCTGGCGGGTCCCAGTGCCCCAGAAGTCCTGTCTTCTCCTGCCGGCACCCTGTTTTCAGCATTGAGGACCTACCCCAGCTGCTCTCAGCCTAGGAAGCATAGGGCCCTGCCTGAGTCCCCCACCTGCCCTCTCCAAGTTCTGGGGATGTCGTGGTTTGGAAACTCAGTTGCTCGCCTGCAGAGAGGGCCGGTGTTTAAAAACAAACACGTGTTTCCTAGAAGGTCCGACCAACAAGGGCAAGCACATGGCTACCACCTGCTCTATTTCCCTTCTGTTGCCCAAGCAAGGCCTGGCCGTTGTTGGGCACCCAACTCCCCTTCCAGGGGCAATCGTGGTGGGCTTGGAGGAGGAAGCCCCTGCCAGAGGGGAAAGCACGAATGTGTCTCCTGAAAGACTGGCCTCACCTCGCCACAGGCTTGTTTGAAGGGGGCGGGGGCAGGAGAGAACAGTTGCCTTTTCTGGGCAGCGGCATTCGTGAAAAAGCATAAATGATTTGCCTGGAAACACAGGGTTTCCCTCCCAGCTGCATTACTCTGGGCAGGGTGATTTTTGAACCTCAGCTTCCTCATCTGTAAAATGAGAACAGGAGCTAGGAGTGTCTTAGTGTCTTCAGGCTCTAGCAGACTGTGGTTCTGTGAGGCACCCCTCTTGGTCCTACCACTAACCGCCTGTGTGGCTTTGGGAACATTTCTCACCTTCTCTGTCCAGCCAAGCTGGGACCTAAGCCTGCTTCAGGCCTTGCTATCAAGAGCTCCTAGTAAGAGTCAGTAGTGACCGTTGGCAATGAGGAGTGTCCTAGGGACAGGGGCAGTGTAAGGCTTTGCAGTGGCCCCACAACTCCAAGAAGTCCGTGCCCTTTTTAGGTTGATGCCACAAGGCAGTGGGTCCCCCACAGGACTGCAGGTCCACGCCTGTCCCACAGAGGTTCACACTCCACTCTAGGCAAGCCCAATATACAGTGTCATTGGTCTGAAATTATCCCACATCACCCAGCCAGGGTGCAGGGTGTCCAAAGAGCCTCTGGGCCAGAACTGTCCCCAAGTCACCCCTCAGGTGCTGGTGTGGATGAAATGCCAGGCAGCTGCTAAGCGCTGCCCTTCACTCCTGGCCTTTCATCTCAGAGGGCTGGAAAATGGGGTCCCTTCCAAGTCAAACAAGAGCTAATTGGGCCTGGGACATACACACGGGTACAAGGGAAACACTGTTTCCTGATTCCGGCCTCTGCCCGTTACGGTTACGCAGCATCCAGAAGGCTTCCTCCGGGAGAGGCCCGGCCTTGTTTGCTCCTTAGTGAGTCTGCGCTCAAGGCTGAGGGACACTGGAGGGGAGGCCACGGCGAGGCCACGTAATGCGTATGAGCTTGTCCTTATGAAACTTGGGCCTAAAATGGGGCGTTCTTTGCCCAACAACCTACAGCTTGAACTTAGCCTGAGTCAGCACGGGCTTCTAGGACCCTCCTGTGGAGCCTCATGCAGGCTGCCTGGGTGCAGTGTGCATTCCCGTCCTTGCTGCTTTCCTCTTAGAAGTGCAAGTGGAGAACTCTGAGCCTTAGGAGCTAGGAAAGGCCAAGCCAGGAGAGGAAATCTTGACGAGTCGGAGGCAAAAGGATCTGTGTTTGGGGTGGGAGGAGGAGGAGGAAGGAATCATTCATGGCAGCGTGTGTTCTTTTCTGGGGAGCACGAGCTTTAGATTCTCTGGCCAGGGTCTCTAGCCAGCCGAGAGCCCTTACTGCAGCGACCCTGGCCATGATTACCATGGAGAGACCTGAAAGGAGGAGTGACTTTGTTTTCAAAATTGTTTCAAGTACTCCTTTCCATAAAGATGGGTTTTCTTCATGAAAACCAGTTCACTGGTGTTTAATGGGGTTTTTAATGATTATTAAGACATACTTGCTATAAAAAATATAGAAAATGTATCATTCATAATCAGCAGAATGTACTTGAAAATTCTCAATTTGCGTTTTCCCAATGGGCCTCATTGACTTCTGGAAAGACTCGGCATTTACAGTGGACCACCTGTGTAGGGGCCTGTTTCCCAGTTGAAATTATTTCTCGCGGGGGCAAAAAGCCTTATCCCACCCAGGGTGGGTCTCCAGGTGACCGTGGAGGGTGGGAACAGGACTCTGCACAGGCCCAGATCCAGGGCAATGAAGCTGGGTTATGGGAATGGGAGGTTAATCAGAGAAACTTCTGGAAGCTCCAGGACTGAGAACCAGACACCTGCATTCATACAAATGTTTCTCCGCATGCGCCAACAGCAGTGCCCATGGACATATATGGTCAGCCCAGGCCCCTGTGAGGAAGGGGCAGGCATCTGGGTGCTCACCGCCTTGCCTCGAGCAGCCTCGGGTCCGGCCCCAAGCTGGTGAAGGGCCAGCAGCGGCCTCATCGCCCAGCAGCCTGGTCCCCAGTGCCCCGGGCCTCGGGGCATGCTAGCCAGATTCTGAAATATAGTAAGGTTGAAATCCAAGAGCTGCTCCTTGGAGCATTAGGCCGTGGAATCTGAGGCACTTGGATGAAAGGGACCTTGGAGATTAGAAGCCCTGCCCTGACGCGCTGAGGGCTGTTCCCTCTGTTACAGCGCAGACAATTCTCCTTTCAGGGAGAAGGCACCGAGGTCAAGAGTCTAGGAGGGCTTTGCAAACCACGCCGTGCCGTGGCCTCCGAGGAGTGGGCAGTTCCACCTAGTTAGGCCGTTTGCCAGGGGGTGGAAGCTCCTCGCACGTCTCTGTGTCGTTCTCTCTAGCCCAAGGCTGGTGCGATTCCTCCATGAGAACCAGCTGGCAGGGAGGCCAGAGAGCCCCTCCATTCCCCTCAGTGACCGCCCTGTTTTTCTGGGTTTATTTTGGGATAGTAGGAATGCTTTGAACAAGGGCACCTTGGAAATATTTTGTGCTTAGAGAATATTGGTTCCTTTTCAGGCTGTGTTTCTGTTTCAGTGGACACCCTGGGCAGCTTGCATTTCCAATTTCCTGTCTCTCCTCTGCTTCTCCTGCTGACGCCCCAGACCAGCTCTTTCTGGCTCTTTGTTATAAAATGCCTCTTCATCCTGATGAAGTGGCGATGCTGCGCATTTTGTTCCCAAAGAACCACCTGGGTTATGGTCTCCTGGAAGAATGTTCCGTCCTCTTCTCTCTGCTTCTGGCCCCAGTGTCCTGAGCCCAGCAAGCGTGGTGCCAGCGCACTCTTAGATCGCTCTTGCCGCAGACAGGGAAGATCTCAGAGCCTCCCTGCTGAGGTGGCTAAGGGTGCCCGGGACTGCAGACGGCCTCTCTGCTCCCAGCCCACAGGAGAGTAGAAGCCCTTCTACGCCATCTGAGCCCCTCCAGGTTCCTGCTCCTCACTCGGCCCCATGGTAGGTCGGACAGGGTGGTTCAGTGCTCAGCAGCTGCAGCGTCGTGTCCTCACAGGGTCCTGCTCCCTGGTTCCACCTGACCCTGACGGCTGCACAGTCCAACCCACACCTGCGTGTCCCTCATTCCTCACCAGTCCCGTTGTCTTTCTGTGGCCCTGCCGTGCCAGCGGAAGGTGCTATGGAAGCAGGAGGCTGCACAGACTGCACCCCAGCCGGGCAAGTTCTCCCTCTCCTCAGCCCTCTGAGAAGGAAGAGAGGAGACGGGGGAAAGGATGGTTGGACCGGTGTGCTGGCACCGGGCCCTCTGCAGACACGGGCCCTGCCTCCCTGCACCTTGCATCCTCCCTCCCCTGGGTCTCTTCCCCCTGGAAAATGCTTCTGCTTCCACCCCTCGAAGGTGAGCGCCTTGGTGGGACAGTACCCGTTCCCCCTATTTGGAGGGTCCCCCCTCTCCCACATGGTGCCCTGGTCTGTCTGGTAGAATTTTTGCTGGTTTTCAACCTGGTCCTGAAATTAACCACTTGGAAGAAATAGGGTACAATGAACAAACACTGGCCACACTGCATCCCAGCCCTGCGTGACCCCATCCCTGCAGGCTTTCTGGCTGGGAAGACGACCGCGTCTCAGTTTGCCCGAGAAGCTCATTCCTGCCAGGCTGTTATCACCAGACAGGCGCCGGAGCTCTTCCACTCACAGTCCTCACATGGCGAGATTCAAACAAGGAAGCCCTGGATTCCGCTTGTCAAAAGGGAATGCTTGTCCCCTCGCGAGGATCGAGCTCTCGGCACCTTTGTGATACTTGAGACCTCAGGGAAGGTTTCTCCAGTGCCAGACACAGAGAAAGGTGCTGGGACTGGGAAGTGGCCCCACTCCTGCCCCCCAGGCTGGGTCTCTGGTTCCTGTCCCCTGTGCCCCCCGCCTCGCCACACAGGTCCTGTGCTCTGAGTGGTTGGGGAAGTAACTCTGCCCAGGGCCCAAGGGGCTATGCCTCCAGGCTAAGGAGCAGAGTTGGTGTTGCCAGGATGTCATCCCCACCCTTAGGACCCCTCTCATCCTTCCCCCTGCCCTGACAATGGGCCTTCTGGTGTTCCTCCCTCCTCCAAGTCACAGGCACTCCTGCTGTGACCCATCTCTGTGGCTTTGGGCTTGGGCGTCCCTGCCGGCCCCTCGCATCACACACGAGACCTTGATGTTAAGGAAGCTGGAAGGTGGAGTGGCCAGTGCTCCAACTGTCACTCACAGGGAGGCGGCTAGGTCTTTCTTCCCTCCTCCAAACAGAAGCATTTGGATAGAAGATCCCTCTGGCTAGAACACCCCATGAACTGTGACCCTAGACTGGATTTCTGAATCTGCCTAGAGAGAAATTGAAATTGAGGTGACAGTCTCTTTAAAATAGCCATCATCCTACTTGGCCCTTCTACAGCTGCCTTTCACCCTAATCCTTGGTGTACCCCGAGCTCTGGATGAGCTCCCAGCCTCTGCCCAGCCTTCCAGAAATGCTGTGTTTGGGGGTGCTCAGTGAATGAGGCTTGTCCCAAAGCAGAAAACAGTTTTGTCTCAGCCTGTGTTCAGGCTCCTACATCTTGACCAGGTCACCATTCAGAATTGCTCCCCCACTTCTCTCTTCCTTCTCCTTTTCAAGATCACAGACAAAGACTAGAGAGTAGAAAGTTCTACCTAGATTGTTGCTATGTTAGGAATGTGGACTTTGGAGCCAGGTGTCTGGTTTAGTCCCTGCTTCTGCTGCTTTCTAGCTGTGTGACTTTGGGCAAGTTACATGACCTCTCTGGGCATCAGTTTCCTCAGCTGTGAAATGATGTGTCATCTCACAGAGCAACCATCTCCTAGGGTGGTTGTGAAGGGTAAAGAAGCTGCCTGGTACGTCCGAAGTCCACACAAACATTAGCTACGGCAAGGACGATGACGACGAAGATGAGGATGATGACATTGTGGTCGTCATCCTGAGGCAGCAGAGGATGGTGGAGAGAACACAGAGCTTGGAGTCCCGAGACCTGGGTTCACATTCCCGCTCTGCCACATGCTGGTAGCAGAATGTCTGCTTTTGTGGCTGTGAAACCAAGACGGAAATGGAGTCTCCCCGCAGGGCGGTCGTGGAGACCCAGGGAAGCTGTCTCACCCCCGCACACTGGGCTAAATCTGTTCTCTCTCTTCACAGGCACACATTCTGGCAGTTCCGCCATGAGAACCCCAAGACCAGGGTTGGGGGCCCACCCCCCGAGGGGCTGCCTGGCTTCAACAGTGGGGTGATGCTGCTGAACTTGGAGGCCATGCGCCAGTCCCCGCTCTACAGACACCTGCTGGGGCCGGCACGGGTGCAGCAGCTCGCCGACAAGTACCACTTCCGTGGCCACCTCGGGGACCAGGACTTCTTCACCATGATCGGCATGGAGCATCCTGAGCTGTTCCACGTGCTGGACTGTACCTGGAACCGGCAGCTTTGCACCTGGTGGCGGGACCACGGCTACAGTGACGTCTTCGAGGCCTATTTCCGGTGTGAGGGCCACGTCAAGATCTATCATGGGAACTGCAACACTCCTATCCCCGAGGACTAGGGACATCTCACCTGCCCTGCCCTTGGGGCCTCTGGATTGTCCAGGACAATCCTGGTGGTGTCTGAACTGCTAGAGAGACACTGCAGGGAAGTCCTCTGTGATCAAGGTGCTGTGATCTCCCACCCAGTGGGTCACTGTCCCAAGGCCACTCGTTGAGCCACCAGCCTGTGCATTGCTGGTGCTCGGGGCCCTTTTCCCTGGGAGGACCAGGCATCATGAAGGACAGACGCGTAGCCACCTTCCAGTGCGCTAGGAAGCCAGCACGTGAAGAGAGGGAAGGAAAGAAAATCGTACCCCTTGCTGTCCACCCTCAAGGAATGGAAATCCTTTTAAGAACCAGCCTTTCTTGGACCAATATAAATTTAATTTAAATTGACAGGCTTCCATTTTGCAAGAAAGAGCATACAATACTGCTTTAGCACCCTGTGAGCCAGGGTTTTAACAACCAGCCCAGAGTTTAAGCTTCCAGACAAATGCCGACCTTCCATATACTCACCCCGGGAGGCTGTGCGCGCATTCTGGTGATGCTCACATCTCTCGGTGCAGGTTTAAAGATCGCTGCCTCTTTGCAGAAAGCCTTCAGGGCCAGCCAGGGCCCACATAAGAAAACTAGTCTCATTATTGTAACATTCACAGCTTTTATCTGCCAGCTATATCTCAGAATGCCATTATCCCTTATTCGTCCAAGCCAGCTCCAGGTGACCAGACCGTAGTCAGAAAACAAATCCACCATCAAAGAACAGAGCTTGACCACCCCCAGGGACATGCAATAGAATTGTCTGGACCAGGAAGACTCCTTCCAAGCGGAGCCCAACAGTTCATGGGTGTGACCATGTGGACTAGGAAGAGGCGCCACTCACGGGCTTTAGTTTCTTTGTTTAAAAAACTCATCCTCATTACTCTCTTATTGTGCCATATCAGACCCTATACCTCAGCAGAAATGAAAATGTCATTTCTTTGCATCTGTTGATGGGTTTTCCTGTAAGTAAGCTGCAAGCGTGAAACCCCTAAGGGCCCATCTTGTGTAGTCTAGCTGAGGTCCTTGGGCTAGAAATGTTGCAGGATTTTCATCTTATTTTGTTTCAATTCCATTTACCTTTTTATTTCATTTTACCATGAGAATAGCTAATAAATAATCTTTGAGGACACAGCGATTCATGTTGTTTGTTGTCTGATCATGGCTCTCAGTGACATGAAGGTTCTGTGTCAAGAGTGCGATCGTGGTTAAGCGAAGCGAGCTCATGGGTGCTGAGGACCAGAAGGAGGGCGTGTCTGCGAGGGTAGCAGGAGGAGGCCGTCGCTGTGTTTGGTTCAAAGGAGAGAGTCATTTCGTTCTAGGCATTGGTGAGTCTGTCTGCACCTGGGAGCCAAACAAGCCCACCCCTTCTTAGCCTTCCTACCCCAGGCTGACCAGCCAGTTACTTTGCCCCCTGACGGAGTGGACACGCGTCTCTCCCAACCCTCTGCTGGGACAGGATTGGTCTGTTCTCCCTCTTACTTGATTTCCTATTTATAGCTAACAGTTATTGAATGTTTGCTGTGTGCCAACCACTGTATTAGGTATTTATATACGCTATTGATAATGTTCATGAAAACTTCATGAAGTAATTCCGTTTCTCAAGTTTATTGTAAGAAAATGTAAGAGACGTGGACAGAGTCATACGCTACATTGTTTATCACAGCATTTTTTAATAATATGAAAAATTGAGAACAACTTAAAATGTTGAACAGGGAAGTAGATTAATGTACACTACATCCATATAATGGAATCCTTTAGGAATTAAATATATTTTTGAAGATAATCAGTGCCTCAGGAAATGTTATTAAGTAAAGAATGCAAAATACACAATTATGTACAGTATTATCCTAATTTTATTTTTTGAATTACATATATGTGTATGTATGTATAAATCTATATATACATATATATATGTATGTGTATATTTTTATACATACATGTATATATAACAAGAGAGATTCTGTTCTGCTATACTTCATTAGTTCAACTCCTAAAAATCATGTGTTTCAAACACCACATTAAAAACAATTATTTCAATGAGGAAAAAAAGAGGTCAAAGGCTGGAGAATTTTAGACTCACAATAATAAAGCTATTTTTTCTGCAAATTTCAATAATTAAAGTGTTTCTATAGCTACAACTGCATTTTGTTATTGTAAGGCAAAAACAATAAACTGGTTGGTCAAAATGGGCAAAAGCCAAATGACATCCCCTGGCTTGCTTTTGAGTTCCCCTCCTCAGGAGCCCCCTATCACCGTGGCCTTGACCTTGCAGCTCCACAGTGAACAGCAAAATAACACCCCACAGGAAACCCAGCCCGACCGAAAAGCAGCCACTCGTTCCCGTGCTTTACCAGCTCTTTGACAAACCATGGCGTGCTGGTTCCTGACTGGGGTCCTGTATAATCCGTGTGCTACAAACATCACTAACTGTGCTGTGCTTACGTCGCGGGAAAACTTTCACTGTCCAGCTTATTATGCCTGTACCTTGAGGGGAACAGAAATCTGAAAAGATAGCATTCCTGTGTGCTAGGATTAAGGTGCTTTTTATCTTCATCTGTATTTATTTCTGTGTTTTCCACAGTGACTATTAACTACTTTTGTAATAAAGATAAATAATTATTGCTATGCATGTTTAACCACACCCCTTCTCCCAGTTCCAGGTAAGTATCATCCCGGCCATTTGGTAGCTCTTGGCTGGCCATGGTTGACAGCACCCGTAAGAAAACAATCTAGGCTAAGTTGGCTGTGTGTCTTCCGCTTTCCCTTTGGATGTCCTAGTTCTCTAAATAAAAGTGTTCTAATAATAGCAGCTCCAGACCCTGCTTTCATTTCTCAGAGACTGTCATCTTTTGTGTGTCTACAAAGTCCACCCCCAAAATGATAATGGCCTTTGGAAAGCGTGCAGACTTGTTGAAAAGATTTCTATGTGTGTCAAACCAAACGGACTACAGCCTCCCCTTCAATAGCATTTGATCAAGTAAGAGAACGTGTGGCCTCAATGGGCACCCAACCTAGAGCTCTCCAGGAGTGTTTTGTAGGTGAAGGTAGTAAGTGCAGCTGTGACTTGGCACCTGCTTTGACTAAAGGCCAAACCTTCGCTAATTTTAACATTTCCTGGCTGATCGCAATATGGGAAGCCCAGAGGTTGGGCTAAATCTGGAGTTTGGCTGGGAGCAGAAATTCCAAGCAAGTAGGTAGTGTACTGGAGAGAGCGTCACATCCAAGACAGAGGCCCGGCTCTGCGTTCAGGATTTGCCCTCATTACCTGGGTGATCTTGGACAAGCAAAGTCACCTCTTTCCCCAATTCTAGACACAGGTAATAAGAGCTTCCTCAAAGGAGTGTTGTAAGAGGGAAAAAGATGTGTAAGGATTGGTAAGCTGTGAAATTATACATAGGTGTGAGTGAATTCTGATAATTATAACTTAAAATATTCTTTTAAAATAAATCACAGCCATTTGGGGGTCCATTAAATGTGTTGGCAGCATCTCCTAAAGCCCAGTGAATGGACTGATGCTTGCACTACCCAGTTTTTCATTAGCTGTACTATTCTGCAGAGGCCTGAGTGTGTCCAGGAGGTCAGGGGCCCCGTTAACTCACAGGTCACGTGCCGGAGGTGACCAGTGTCTGGAAGGTCGAGAGCAGGGCTACCTCAGCTCACAGGTAACCTGTTAGGAATCCTTGGATCAACCCTTTCCCTCTCCGGGCCTCTGTTTCTTCATCTGTAAAAACAACGGGGGATAAGTGATTGTATCCCCCGTTGTAATACCCCTGCCGCCAGCTGTTGGGAGCAAAGGATATTTAATATGCATCCGTCCGGGTTCACACATGCTTATATGTAGCAGAAAGTCCAAATCAAATGCAAAACCATACCTCAACTCATTGATCAACTTGGGATTTATGACCATTCAAACGGAAAGTCACTCAAAATTTACTGTTACCGCACTTCCTCCCCCTGCTCCCCAGTGAGGGATGCAGACCAAAGGGGGATATTGGAAATCAAGAGGGAAGCAGCTGGCTTCCCAGAGCCTCACCCCCCTGCTTAGGGTCCACTGATAGCTCAGCTTTCGGCTTATGTGAGCAGCTCCCAAAGGGCCTCCCCGGCAGAGCTGCTTTGCAGACAGACCCATGGCACACAGGTCTCACCTTGGGAAGTATTGAGCCACAGCCCTAGCCAGGGAGACCAGGTTGAGCTGCCCTGCTGGACTTGAGCGGGTTAGCCAGCCTCTCCGAGTGCTTGCAAAGGACAGAAAAACCCTTCTAGAGTGAGGTGAAGGCTGCTTGAATGGGGGCTGGCTTGGCTCCCGCAGCATCTCCGCTCGCACCCACGTTCCGAGGGAAGAGGTGTCCCACCGTGCAGACCCACTCAGCAGCCTCGCTGAAGGTCACGCAGTCTCACAGCCACGGAGGAGAGGGGCCTCAGCACACCACGAAGGCCAGCTGCCCGCCTCTCTCCAGCCTCCCTTCCTGACGCGTAGGGCTTTGCTCCAGCCTCACCTGAGCCCGCTGCCCCTTGCACACGGGCCCGTGCAGGACCAGGTGAGCGTGGAGCCTGCAAGCCTTTCCGCCCGTGTGGAGCAAGTTACTGACACTGCTCTCTTCATGACCTCTGCCTGTCCCTGTCGCTGTTCCCTGAGGGCCTCTCTTCTTCATCTACTCATTCCCTTCTCTCACCGTATCCTGCTCCCACCCCAACAGCCCATCGTCGATGAGCTCACTGCGGATCCCTTGCTCACACTGCTGGACACCCACGTGGCCTGCGACCGCACATTCACCCAGCGACCCACCCTGCTGTGGACATCCCTGTCTTTCCTCCATACAGACCTGGGGAGGATGTCTTTGTTTTGTATATCCAGGAACAAAACTGCTGGATCATGAGGGATGCAAATGCCTAACTTTTGAGTAGTTGGTGCCGACTGCTGCCCTGAGTGGCAGCCCCCTCCCCACTCTTGCTTGCAAGAGACACCACCTTCTCTCCACGACTGTATCCGTGTTCACATGTCTGTGTGCATGTTGGAGTGATCATATGTAGCGGAGGCCCCATGTTAGAGCTTCCCCTGTGTAAGTGGTTTTATGCTGCTCCGGAAAGAGGCTGGGCGGGAAGGCAGGGGCCCTGGGTTCTGGTCCTGACCGCGCTACATGACCTTGGCCAGTGGGTGTCCCCTCTGTGTACTGGGGAGAGTCACCTGGCTCCTGCGCTGGTTGCCCTCCCAGGGCTGCTGTGAGCAACGGGTGGGATAACCGGAAAGTACTTTCGAGCAACCTCGATCTTTCACACCCCCGCAGTCCCCAGTGCCACCCGGAGCCATCAGGGTGGACACATGCCCGCAGCTGACCCTCCGCAGAAACTCTGTGGTCTGTCCAGCTCCTGCCTAGGGAGAGCCTGGCTGTCTGGCCTACACTCGCTGCCTCGTAGGTGGAGCCTGGGGTTCAGCCCTTAGAGCATCCCTGCTGCTCTGGGGACAGCCTGCTCTGCCTCACTCAGGCTAGGCCAGGAAGACACCCCCACCCCCAGCCCAGGCCCTGGCACTTCCCAGAGTGGCTTCACACAAGGCACAAAGCCAAGGGCCAAGATTGCCCGCTCGGTGTCTGTAGAATTTCCATGCCTGCAGTGCATGCTGCCAGGAAGGTAGGTAATCCTCTTCAAGCAACAGAAAGTGACAGCAATGTCGATAATCTTCCAAGGCTAAGTGAACACATGCTTTGAACAATGTAAGTACTTGGTCATGGTCACGGACAGGTGGCTTCATAGTAAGCTTAGATCCATCTCATCCTGTCCCGTCCTTCAAGAGAATTAACCTTCTCTCTAAGCCAGGAAGCCACGACAACTTCCCCCTTGCCCACCCTTTCTCCATGCTGCTGTGGCTTCTCCCCTTCTGCCTCTCTTCCCTGACCAGGCTCCTCCTCAGGGACCAGGATCCTCCTGCCACCCCACAGGCTTCGAAACTTCCCAGCCGGGGCTCTCGCTGTCTCGCCGGCACCCACGCCAGGCCCGCCCCTTCCCCGCCGGTGTCCGCTGTGCCCAGGAAGCAGGATCTGAGGTGGGGACTCCCCTGCAGGAGGCTGCCTGGGAAGGGCTCTGTGGGATGGGAGGGGAGCAGGACTGGGCGGGGAGAAGTTGAGCCACGAGACAGTCACGACAGAGGCCTCAGCCAACCCCACACAAAGCTGCAGAGCCAGCGTGGCCTTGCGGAGAAGCCCCGGGCTGCAGCCCAGGCGCGGGGCCTTCACCCCTCACCTGTCCAG
The DNA here is from genome assembly GCA_963575035.1 of Avahi laniger. Classification (NCBI taxonomy): domain Eukaryota; kingdom Metazoa; phylum Chordata; class Mammalia; order Primates; family Indriidae; genus Avahi; species Avahi laniger. The sequence goes on along the minus strand of CAUYSK010007410.1, from coordinate 48,673 downwards.
CCACGCTGGGCACGGGCTGCCCCGGGCTGAGGGCATAGCTTGGCCAACACAGCTCTCTTCAGCCAGGGACGCTCCTGGGGACTCTGCTCTGAGCCCTCAGCAGCCAGCACTCCAGGGGGACAGGGCCCCGTCCTGAAGGGGATCCGGAGGCACACCGCAGTGTCCACACAGAGCCCTGCCCCTGCAGGCGAGCTCCCGCAGTCTGCTCCTGCGTCCTCGCCCGTGGCTCTCCTCTAGACTGCGCTGGCTTTGTTCTCCTCACAGCCTTCAGCTCTGGGCGTTTCCTGCCCCAGCTCTGCCCCTGTCCATATTTCCTGGCACCCTTCCCCTGCCATGGGTTGGATTCTGGGATCACAGTGGCAAAGACGGTACGTCAGTCCCCATCCCAACAGAGGTGGTCTCACTGCTGTGGGCAGGTGCTCCAGTAGGGGTTCCCCCAGATCCAGACTGCAGGTGAGGAATGCCTCCTGAAGGATGTGACGGGAACCCTAAGACAGGTGCTCCTGGTGAGAGAGGCTGTGTGGCCTTGGGAAACATGCTTGACCTTTCTGAGCTGCTCTCTGTCACATATACTAGAATCCCAACTCTACACGAGGAGCTACCATTTTCTGGGAATGAGGACATTACCCGAACCCTGTAGTTAAATATGAGCTCTGTTCCATTCAGGGTCTGGGGGACTTGGAGTCCCTGGTGGGACAGTTAGGAGTCTCATCCTTGTCTTGTCACCAACTTGCTGTGTGCAGGATTACACAACAGAATTATCTGGGAGCTTATGGAGGCAATGGAAACAGCCACAGTTCATCCCAGAAAGGGAGAATGAATATAAGCCAAGCCTGGGCCTCCTGGGAGATGCACAGTGGGGTGGAAAGAACAGAGGCTTCGGAATCAGAAAGTTCTAGATCACTGCTCAGCTCTGCCATTTGCTACGTGTGTGGCTTGGAGCCAAGCATTTGATTTCTCCAAGCCTTGTGTCCCTCATCTATTGAATGGGCACAATATTCCTTCCTTTCATGTTTAAATAATGTGGTATACATACATAAAGCATAAAGCACCGGGAGCAGAACAGGCCCACATGGCTATTCCATCCTGTTCCACCTTATCCTGTGTCTCCTTGCCCCACACTCTGTGAGGCCCAGTATGTTCCCAAGACTTCTGCAGGTTCCCAGGACTTGCATCCTCCTGGGCACTGGCACGAGACCCTGCTCCATGAACAAGCCCCCTCTGTCGAATGCCGCCCCTGGGCCTGCTCTTTTGTGGAATGGTCCACAAACTGGATTCTTCAGATTAGATTTACTATGACCCTGGCATGGTGATGTCTCCATCTTCTTTGCACCAGGAGGCAGGTGACATGAAGCAGGTCCTCTATTGGTGGTGCTGGGTTTGATGACTTGGTTAAGGCAGATTAGCCACAGCTCTCTAACGTGCAGCTACCCTTACCCTCTGTAAATTATAATTAATCTCGGGGGGATACTGTGCGATTGTGTTAATACCCTGTTCCCCAACAATTTCTCACCCAGTGGTCTTAGCGTCTGTTGGCTTGCCTGCATCTCTAATTCCTTGTGGACTTACTAGCTGGCATTTTCCTCTAAAGAGGATCTTTCAGTCTTACATTTAATCTTCAGGGCTGTTGCTCTAACCTTGGGCAGCATATTTGAATTAGCTAGGAACTTTTAAATATGATCAATGCCCGATCCCCAAATTCTGATTTTTTTTTTTTTTTTTTGGTCTGGGTGAGGCCTGAGCATGGCTGTATTTTGAAAGCTCCCAGACAACTCTGTTGCATAGTCCTGTGGTCTCCAGCCCCCCAGCCGCGGCCAGCCAGGAACTGGGCTGCACAGCAGGAGGCGAGCAAGGGAAGCTCCCCCTGCACGCACAGCTGCTCCCCATCGCTGGCATCACCGCCCGAGCACCACCCCGTGCCAGATCAGCATCAGACCCTCATGGGAGCGCGAACCCCACTGTGTGTGTGAGAGATCCAGGTTGCACCCTCCCCATGGGAATCCAACACCAGATGATCTGAGGTGGAGCTGAGGCCTCGATCCCCCCCTTTCCCTCCCCCTCCTGTCCGTGGAAGAACTGACTTCCACGAAACCGGTCCCTGGTGTCAAAAAGGTTGGGGACCGCTGGTGTAGTCCATGTGTTGAGCATCGCTGCTCTGGGTGCTGGGGAGCCACAGAAGGGTTTGAAGCAGAGGAGAGGAGACCCCGCTGGAGTTCCAGACGTCCCCCTGGCTGCAGGGACGTGGGCTGCCGGCTCCCAAGGGGAGCAGGGTTGGAGCAGGGAGGCAGCGCAGTGAGGATGAGGTTGCCATGATCCCGCCGCAGCAGCATGAGGGGGAAATCTGAGGAATTACGTTCCTTACATGCTGTAGTCCTGGGAGTTGTCTTTAAGGAAGTTGTGGCTGAAGTTATTAAAAAGTAATGAACGACATCTTTCATTTGTGCGACTGGCCCAGCGTTCCCAGCGTTGTCACATCCCTCAGAACCCGCATTTAGAAAGGGCTAGGAGTGCGGGGAAGGACTGAGGGAGGCCGGGGCCTTTGCTCTCCAGCTTGTAGCTGAGCAGCTGTCCGGCTGCCCCTCATCTGGAAAGTGACCTGTTTAAGACACACGAGGGGAAAATGCTCGTTTTGTCTGATGATTCTCATTAGCGTTAGGATTACTCGCGGTTGGCTGTATCTCGCTCTTTATTTAAAGAACATCCATATATATCTGTCAAGAACGGGAGGCAGGTGGGTGGCCAATGAGACCATGGGTTGGGGGAGGGTGTTCCCGGCTCAGAGCCCTGGCAGAGTGTGGCCAGAATGGTGTGGTGGCTGCGGGGGCTGAGCCCACCCCCGGGGCACACTCGGGGCAGCCCGCCCCAGCCAGAGCCTCGCGGGCCCATCTGGGGGTGACGGGCCTGGCTTGGCACCTCTCCTTGGTGGAGAAGGGGTGAAAGGGCCTTTCCTGAGGTACCTGAACCGTTCTCCACTAGCAGGTTTCTTACGGGGTTGCAGCCACAGTCACTGAAAGGCCGAACCAGGGGTCGTTCCACGAACCTCTCCCCTCGGCTCGGCAGAGCCCTCCGGGGCAGGCCTGGCGAGAGCTGCTGAGACCTGTCCGCTCCTCCAGACTTCAGGACCTGCTGTCCACAGGCTGCCCTGGCAGGGAGCGCCACCCAAGGCCCAGAGCATGTGACACAGGCACTCAGCACCTACAGAGTCCTCCAGCCCAGCTTCTCACAGCCACAGCCGACCGCGTTCCATCAGGAAGCCCCTCGACTTCTCTGTCACGCCCCGGGAGCCTGGGGGGCTTAGGCCTCAGCCGCATCCTGCAGGCCACGCCGTGGGAAGCACCTACGGCTGGAGAGGCAGGACGTGAGTTAATGACTACCCGTGACTCCAGTGAGAGGGCCACGAGAGGTGCACACAAGGCGACGCAGGTGTTGGAGGCATGGGCGCACAGAGAGCGGGTGTGAATGGCAGCTGCTTGCAAGGAGTAATATCTGAATAGAATCTTTAAAAGACAGTGAGGACTTTCTGGGGCGGGGGACGGTGCTTCTGCAGCAAAGAAAGGCACTGCCTCTCCAGAGAGGCCCATCTCCTGAGTGAGCCCTTGGCAATAGGATGCCAAAAGAGGGGTTGGAATTCCTGGGTTACACCTGTGCACGAACTCGGGTGCCTAAAGCATTTGATGCTTCTTTTCCACAGCTAACGTGAAGGAACCGCGGCCCTGGTTTTGCCACCACCTTGACAATGTGACCTTGGGTGAGTCCTGTCATTGTCCTCACTTCCTACTCGGTCCTTCCAGCTCTAGCAGTTTGTGGCCTGGAGTTACACATGGGGCCCAGATCCCCAGATGGCTGGCTTGGGCTCAGGCAGTCACTGCCTCTCCTCTCTACTGTGGTTCCCATTCTGGGCACAGTGACAGGCAGCATGAGGGCTTTGCAGGCTGGTGAGCAGATGGTCAATCTTCCCCCTGCCCCCACCAAGTTCACTCATGGCAAAATCCCCCCGAAGGAGCTGCAGGCAGTAGGAGGAGGGACATCAGGCTCTAGCTTGGATGCTGTGTGACCTCGGGCAAGTCAGTTCCCCTCTCTGAGTTTCAGGTTCCTCATCTGTTGAAAGGGGTAGTGCCTGCTTTTGTCCTTAAAGAATTGTTACATGGCTCGAACTTGGTGGCCTTTGAACCTAGTGAAGAGCTGCTGGGTGAATGCGGGGGACAAGGACAGTTATTATATTTCCCTTCTGAGGTTGATTCCTCAGGTCCTTCTGTCCCCACAGGGGCACTGCAAATCTAGGCCAGTGATTTTTCCTCCTAGCCGAGGCAAGAATTCATTGTAATTTTCCTTCCTCAGTTCTCCATTCTCCTCAAAAAATGAAATTGCCTGCCATCCAACCCAGGGGATACTGTGGGGTTTAAGGGAGTCATATTTGCAAAACAATCTGGCTGTGAAACCAGCTCCTTTCTTTGCCTTCCTGAAGCTCCTCATGTCCCCGTTCCCCCAGGGGGGCTGGGTGGGAATCCTCTGGCCCTGGAGCCCAGCGCTTCAGAAGCTCCTCCTGGCTTCCGGGTTCTTTCCACACTTCCTCCTGCAGCCACAGCTCTGGGGCCCCAGCAGCTTATTGCAGAGTCTCTGGTCCTTTCCACACTGCTAAGCTGTGGCAATCTGGCCCCAAGCAGGCCAGGGATTCCCCTGAAAGGACCAAGCTCTTTTCTTTCCTTACAGTTTTTCTCCATTTCTTAGAAAATGTCAAACAGAGAAAGGCAGCTTAGAGGAAATCAATACCCTCAGCTGGAAGAGAACTTGCTGCATTTATAGCAAATCAATTCAGCACAAATTTACAGAGCACCTGCTGTGGGTGGGGCTCTCAGACCTGGAGGGAATCAGAGCTGGATCAGCCCCTGACGCACTGGGCAGGAGGGGAAATGGGCACAGGTATCCCTAATTCAAATTTAAGCTGAATAGTGCTGCTAGACCAGAAAACCAGCACCACTCTGACCTGCCACTGTCCCTGGAAATTTATGCCTACCTTTATTAATGCTGGCGATAATACATCTACAATAGTTCTGCAGAAACCACGAAGAAAAATAAAATAATGAGTGGAAAGGACTTTGCAAACAGAAACACATGACCTGTTCTTTATAACACATAATGACCAACATTATAATGGTAGTGTAGAAGAGGGAAAGGTTGATTCTGACTGGGAACCGCTGGGCATGTGTCTTAGAAGAGGTTGGATTTGCTCCTTTAAAAAATAGTATATTATTTATAATAGTATTAGATTTGTCTGTAAGTAGCAGAGAAATAACAAATGGCTTAAACAAAATATAAGGCTATTTCTTTCCATAGAAATTTCAAAATGTAGGTGGACTAGGCCAGCATGGCAGCTCCATGAGATGAGGGACACATCTTTTGGTCTTGCTCCTTTTCTAAATATGGCTTCATTCCCAAGACTACTTCATGGTCCAAAATGCCTGTTTCAGTTCCAGCCATTACATCTACATTCCAGCCATCAAGCAGGGAAGAAGAAAGGTACATATTTTCTTTCTTTCTTTTTTTTTTTTTTTTCTTGAGACAGAGTCTCACTCTGTCACCCAGGCTAGAGTACAGCATAGCTCACTGCAACCTCAAACTCCTCAAGCAATTCTCCTGCCTCAGCCTCCTAAGTAGCTGGGACTACAGGCATACACCACCACGCCTGGCTAGTTTTTCCATTTTTTGTAGAGACAGTGTCTCACTCTTGCTCAGGCTGGTCTCAAACTCCTGGCCTCAAGAGATCCTCCCACCTTGGTCTCCCAGAGTGCTGGGATTACAGGCATGAGCCATTGTGCCCAGCCCATATCCTCCTTTTAAGAAAATGTCCCTAGTGTTGCATTTCTCTGATTAGATCCTAGTTGCATGGCCATAGCTACTTCAAGAAATGCTGCATCTCCAAGCTCTAGGCCCAGCTGCCCTGTCTGGAGACTGGCCACTATGGGAAGAACATGACCCCTCTTGAAGTGGGAAGAAGCAGATATGAAATGGAAAGGCATCTATCCCCTTGTCCTTGTCCTTTTAAACTATAAAGGCCTGAAACCGTCTCCTCACTCCACCCCTCCCTATCCTGCCCCAAGAAGGCAGAGGACACTAGAAATGCCATGGTGGCTTGGATTGCAGCTGTCTATATCACTGTGTGTCCTAAACACACTTCTTTGAACCTTGAAGGTCAATGTCACAGCACTTCCTGGATCAGAACTAAAATGATCAATTGTCAGATCCAATTAGCCAAGGCCCACCTCTGCGTATGTGGTGAGGACCGCATCACTCTCCTCTTTCCTTTTAAGCCTGAATCAATCTCTGTATAATTAACCCCATCTGACTCAGTGTTTAATGTGCAGGTGTGTCTGCCCAGGGCCTGTGGGGGGAACTCCTGGCTTGTCTGACCACCGTCTCTTTGCTAATCCCACCCAGACTTATTTTTCCAACTCTGCTGTTGCCGAAATGCACCAGTTAAACACTTAGCTTCAGAGGGAAAAGTGTATCAAGGGCTGTTTTTATATCCTCCTATCCCCCCTGCTGACAGGAAATTCAGGATTGAAAGGGACCTGTCTAAGAAACTTTCTCTAGGACTCAAATCCTAGATTTTGCTCAGCCATTTCATTAAGCATCTTAGCTTTTTATTGATAATATTTTTGATGCCTAAGAACATATTTGATGTTCTAGCATTTTATTGTCATCGACTACACATACAGAATTGTATACTTAAGTGTACACCTTGATCCATCTATACAAACTGAGCTGTGCAACCCCTCGGCCATTTTTAAAGTCCTGATTTATCAAAGTAAGATTCCATCAGGAGGAAACACCCTAACTGTGGACAACACAGCAGAGCCTGTCTTAGACTCGTAAGTCCTCACATGAGCTGGAAGGTAGGTTTAACTATCTCTTGTGTACCGAAGAGGACACAGGCTCAGAGAGGTATGGCCACATGGTTAGTAAGCCACAGGAGCTGGGGCTCGGCCCCTTCCTTTGCCTGCAGATGTCCTTGGAGGTCCTTGTGCTGTCCAGCTGGAGACCTGTACATGTGTCTTCTTGGGGTCAGGCAGCAGACACTGCCCTCTTCCCTGCTGGGAACATTCTCAGTCCACTGGGAGACTGGAGCCCATATATATCAATTCTCGGGTGATAGGTAGCTTACCAGGAATCTGCTGTCCATCCCCCCAGGACATTTAACAACAGTATGGCAAGGACACCGACCAACCAGAATGACACAAACCATAGCCTGGAGCATAGTTCTGGAGGCCCTGCCACCCCAGGCGTCACCCTTCAGTGGCTGGACGGCGGGGAGGAAGCCCCGGGGGAGATGCTGGCCTTGGGTGCTGGGCAACTGTGCAAAGTACTTCAGTGTTTCAACAACCCACCTGGGCACACTGGTGCATCCTGACTGACCATCAGCTCTGACTGGAGGTCTCGTGAAGACAAGACTTGTTCCTTGCTCCCACGGAGCTTGTGGTCCAGCCGAGGAGACAGGCTCCAGGCTTACAACTGGACAGAATCAGCACTTTGGCCCAACTGGTCAGTCTATCTGTCTGTTCAGACATCACGTCCCACAGGCCAGCTACTTACAGAGCCTAGAAGATGACCATCCGAGGGTTCCTGCCCTTAGGAGTGCTCTTTTACTAGAAGAAGGAGGCATCTAAACAGATAACCACAGTGCCGTCTTTTGTTTGGGTTGAATGCTGGGTTGGAGATCATTTTAGAGCACTTTAGTGGGAATTACAGAGCCTTAGAGCCTTACAAAATCATCTTTTCTAATTCTTTGTGTTTCAGATGAGGACACCGAAGTCCAGAGAAGATACTCCAGGCTGGAGGACGTGAGGCAGGACCAGACCTCCTCACCCCTTCCCAGCCCCTCACCTACGGACCACGTTCCTGCTCCTATCCTGGCAGCAACTTCAAGGTGGTGGACAGACCACTGGGGGATGACATGTTGACAAGGTGACAAAGGGGAAGGTCATGACACTATCCCAAGGCAAGGTACAAGAGCTCACAAGCACGACACTCAGGGGCCGTTAGTGTGGGGGCGTCTGCCAGCCTTTCCCAGGGAGCCCAGTTCTGGTGATACCTGAGGTATCAAGTTATGTTCAATTTATTTGCTTAAGAACATAAAGCTAGATGCACTATTTTCAGAAAGTTTTATGTGTAAATCATCTAAGTTAGTAAAATAAATCAAAACATTTAAGTTTTGGAATGATCTTCAGTTGCCCACCACATTCACTTCTGTGAAAGCCCCTGTTTCCTGACAGCGTCCAATAAGGGATTTTTCAGGAACTTTGTAGAGCTCTTCTGTGAGACATTGTGTAAAAAACCTCGCCTCATCGTCAGTTCTACAGGCCCAGTTGCGCTGCATCTAAGTCACAGATCTACCAGAGTAGATAGGCTCTGTCTTTCCTTCCACCTGGACGCTACTCTGAAGGAACGTGGGTTTGGGATGTAAGTGCCTCTGATTGTTCCATGCTCTTGGGGACATAAGACCTTCAGCCTCCTTGAAAGCAGAGGTTCAAGAACCAATGGCCAGGCTCCCCAACAGCTGAAGGCCCTCCCCTCGCCCCAGAGGTGTCCCACTTGCCGAGGGTCCCGGGGAGCCGGCATACCCCCGCCTTGGCTGCTGGGAGCCCTGCCTTTTCCTGCCACACTCGTGCCTACAGGGAAATTCCAGGCTGCTCCAGAGACCATCTTAACTGCTTGGAATCCTGCTTTTTGACCTGTTTGGGCTGGCTCAGTCCTGGGAGGAAAGAAAAGTAAATAAATATAAAGCCGTTTGATCACAGACAGAACATTTATCTGTCAACAGGAAGCTTCCTGAGGAAGAACAGCAAAGGGGTTTGGAATGAGACTGTGCTTGCAAGTGTCAGTCTGTGTGGCAGACATCCCCAGACGGAGCCTCACTGCAGTGGTGTCGCGGTCATCCTGGAGCCCTGCCCTTCTCACCCATCCCTCCAGGACTACGCCGCCTCCCTCTGGACCAGCAAGAGCAGCTGATGGGCCTGGCCAGGCCCCTTCTCACTTCCCCAGCGGAGGAGGAAACCATCTTCGCCACTGAAACCAGCAGGAAGCTCGGGTCTTCCTCAGGGCTGTGGAGGGCGCTGGGGGTGGCGGTAGGGTTGAGAAGCCAAATCAGGTCCTCCCTGCAGGCATGTCCCCTGACCTTTTAGGATCCTGAAAGGGAGAGGATGCTGGTACCCTTCTGGTTTGGGCCTTGAGCATTGCTTGCCTGGGACTCTTTCACATCCCCTTTAAGTCTCTGTCCTTGTCTGGCTCTGGCCAGAAACTTTGTGTGGCTTTTAGATTCTGACGAGCAGTAAGGGTCCCAGGAATCCTTTCTGGAAGCTCAGGGAAATCCAGTGGCGTCTGGGCAAAAGCCCATTTGCTAATCGGCTGGTAAAAAGTCATGTGTCTCTCTCTTAAATCCCACCTAGTAGACGGTATCTACTCTGGAGGTCCCAAAGGCACCTTAAACTCATCACATAGGAAACTAACTCCACACCTGGCCCCCTTCCCTTTTGCTGTCCCACTGCACCCATCCTTCCTTCTGCTGGACGTCTGGGGACTCAAACTTATCTCCATCTCCCCAATCCTTACATTTTGAATCAGAATCCAGGCAATAATTTGACATTCCAAACTTGTCCTTTGTGACCAACCCATTTCACCCGATTTGGATGTATCAATCCCTTCTCTTGCATTCCTTCCTTCCAGACACCTGTGACATGCTGGCACTGTGCTGCAGTTAGGGCCACAGAGGCAGGGAGGATGCAGGCTGCCTGTAGGGACAGCCACACCACACAGGGGCGGGAAGAGGGCCGGGCTGGCTCTGTGCCTGTTTCACACCCGCACCGAGCTCCATTCAGCACAGATCTGGACAGTTTGCAACAAGAAACACAGACAGAATAATGGTCAGTATTAACCGCAGAGAGTCAATATATGGGGAAACTGAATAAGGTGAGCTCTGCAGGCACCGTATATTTTTAGAAAATGGAGTTCATTCACGGAGGAAGCTAGATGGAGGACTGAAGCGGCAGTCAGGGAGAACATGACAGCAGCAGCCCTGGCGGAGCATGCCAGGCCCTGGCCCGATGCAGCGAGTACCTCACCAAGCAACCCACCCAGCACCTGTGAAGGAGGCGCTCGCATCGTTTCCAGTTTCCAGATGAAGAAACAGTATCACAGGAATTACGTGTCTTGCCCACAGTCACAGAACTAGAGTCAGAATTCAAACAAGATCTGACTCCAATGTTTCTGTTAATTACAGCAAGGAAAGGATTCCTCATTTCCACCAGCTTCCTTTTTCTTTTTTTTTCCTTTTGAGGCAAGATCTCACTCAGTTGCCTCTGCTGGAGTGCAGTGGCACAATCATAGCTCACTGTAACCTTGAACTCCTGGGGCTCAAGTGATCGTCCTGGCTCAGCCTCCCAAGTAGCTGGGACTACTGGCATGTACCATTGTGCCCGGTTAATTTAAAAAATCCTCTGTAGAGACAGGGTTTTGCTGTTTCCCAGGCTGGTTTCAAACTCCTGGCCTCAAGTGATCCTCCTGCCTTGGCCTCCCAAAGTGCTGAGATTACAGGTGTGAGCCATTTCACCCAGCCTCCACCAGCTTCTTTTCAATCAAGGCAGATTAAGCGTTCATGCATTGGCTAAACTAGCCTTTGAGTGCAGTGGCGTTTATTTAGCACCTGCAAAGCCAGATTAGCCGTTACACGTTTTGTTGGTGTTCTGGGAACTGACTGTTGGCAATTCCCAGCCAGGTTTTATTTCAAGATATTAGTTGAAATCTCAGCCCATGTTTACTTTGTCTATAGAATGGGAATGAAGAGAGCTGGAAGTCAGGTGACTGATGTAATCCTGGACTTGTGGGTGATTAGCAGTGTGACCTTGGAGAAGCCACTTTTCTCTGGTTTCAATTTCCCATGTGAAATGAAGGAATCACAGCAATTCTACTACGAGGACTAGAAAGAAGTACGTGGGCATCGAGAAGCATGCCCAGGGAAAGCTGCAGCCCGCCTGTGGGAATGGTGAGTGACCCGTGGTGACCCTACATGGTAGCAGGCCTCCAATTTGGCCCCAGTGAGCCCCCTCCAGGTACTCCCCCAGGTGTAGTCCTCTCCCGCACTGAACCAGGGCTGGTCTGCACGACTGATAGCACACAGTGGAAGTAATGGCACGTCACTCCTGAGCTCAGGTTATAAAAAGACAGCAGCTTCCATGTTGGGTTTCTCTCTTTCTCTCTGGTCACTTGCTGTGGGGGAGCTGCTGGTTGTGAGTAGCCCTGTAGAGAGGCCCATGTGCAGAGGCACTGAGTCTTCTCACCAACAGCCACGTGCATGAACCACCTTGTCGGCCCGTCCTGTAACACCAATCAAGCCTTCAGATGACTGCAGTCCCAGCCCACGGCTCACCTGCAACCCCCAAGAGACCCTGATTCAGGACCACCAGGGGCTGTTCTGGGATTCCTGATCTCAGAAACTGTGTGAGATAATAATATTTTTTGTTATTTTTAAGCTGCTAAATGTTGGGGGTAATTTGTTACATAGCAATAGATAACGAATACACCCCATACTATAGAATATTATGTAGCAGCTAAACAATGGAGTGGGTCTATGTGTACTGATATGGAAAGATTCCTAAGATGTATTGTTAAGAGAAAATAATAACTACAGAAAAACACAAACAGCTACATGTTTTATGTAAAATAGCATTGATACTCACTATACTTTTATGCATTTACATATGCATGTATATATGTAGTAAATGTTCCATCGTATATACCAGTGATTAACATCAGTTTACCTCTCAGTAAGGAAGTCAGAGGAGGATACAAAAGAGGACTTTTTAAAAAATGCAGTACGTTGCAGTATATTTTTAAATTTTTACCATGATAATGTGTCCATGTATTAGTACTTATATCCAAGAAAAAAATTCTTCTTTAAACCCAGTGGTTTGACTAATTGATCACTGAGGTCTCTTTTAACTCTGGTGTTTTGTAGTTCTATTAAAATAGTCAATTGAATTCAAATTAAAAGACTGAGATAACATTTATCACCTCTTTGTTGGCAAATATTAGAAGTTTGATAAACCAAGTGTTGGCAAAGATGTTCGGAAAACTGGTATTCCCACACACTGCTGCTGGGAGCACGAATTCCGAGTGACTTGGGAAAGCTGGTTTGGGTGAGAATAACACAATGTCTACTAAAGCTAAAAATGCAAACTCCACACCCTTTGAGGTCCAGGACTTCCACTCCTAGGTGTTCATTCTTTTATGTAGAAACATGCCAGAAATAAGATGGTATTGTGTTTACTTATATAAATGCTACATTGTAAGTGTGCACCAAGGATGTACACGCAGTAGGGCTTGTAAGAACAAAAACTTAGAAACAAACTAAATGTCTATAAATAAACAAGTTGGTACGTTTTTACACCACAAAAACTATGAAACTACTGAAATGAATTAGCTAGACTTGTATGTTGCAATGTGGATAAATCCTTAACATTTTAAAGAAAAAAAACCACATTGCCAAATGTTACATATGATCTAATACCGTCTATGAACAATATCGTTTTGTTTCCTAATGTTTCTATGAAAATGATAGGGAAAATATGTAAGGATACAAGCCAAAGGCATAAGGGTAAGTGTCTTTGGAGGCGGGGAAGAGGATATAATCGAGGGACTAATGAAAAGGGACTTAACCTTTATCTGTGACATTCTAATTTGATTAAATAGTTATAAAGGACGGGTATATGCATACACAAAGAGTGCGATGCGCACCATCCGGGGGATGGACACACCTGAAGCTCGGACTTGGAGGGGGGTGGGGCAAGGGCAACATACGTAACCTAAACATCTGTACCCCCATGATATGCTGAAATAATAAAAAAAAAACATAGTTATAAAGCATTAGTGAGCAATATGTAAGAGATGTGTTTAAATAGTTGTGTGTCATTAAAATTGAATTTAGAAAGAGCCACCCGCCCATACTTTGGTATACTTTGTCTACTCAAGCCACTTGAAGTTCTTTGGCCTAAGAACTCTGCCCGAAGCAGTAGACTCACTGATACTTTAAGAGTAGTATGTCTCAGCTCTGGCTGGCTGCACAGCGGAATCCCAGGCAGCTGTAGGAGAAACTACCACTAGTCTCACCCACGCCTGGTGACTCTGCTATACCTGGTGCTGTGGCTCTGCCCTTGGTGCTCTCGAAGGCTTCCCAGGTGATTCTAGCAGACAGTTGTGGGGAGGGATGCTGAGAAACCCTAACTGAGAGCATCAGGGACTGAAAACCTGTTACAGACGGGGTAGGACACTAAGGAGGCATAATGACGTGGTATCCTGACTGGATGCTGGAGCAGAAAAAGGTCATCAATGAAACCCAAATAAAGGCTCTCATTTAGTTAATAATGTGTGCCGGTGTTAGCCTCTTAGCCCTGATCAGTGCGCCACAGGTGTGTAAGACGTGAACACGAGGGGAAACTGGGTGAAGAGTAGAGGGAACTCTGCACTCACCTCAACCCTTCTGTAAATCTACAACTATTTTCAAAATGAAACATTTAAAAGCTCGACACATCATGGATAACTTTTCAGGTTATATTTTAATTCTTGGTCAATTAAAAACATCTTTCAAGGCTGGGCACAATGGCTCACACCTGTAATCCCAGCACTTTGGGAGGCCGAGGTGGGAGGATGGCTTGAGGCCAGGAGTTTGGGACCAGCCTGAGCAACATGGCAAGACCCCATCGCTACAAAAAATTAAAAAGAAAAAAAATCTTTCAAGTCTTTTGTGTTTTTGAGTTTTGCATTTTAAAATGTTGAGGGTGGAGGTTTGTCAGACCTGGTGCTCATGAGGTTTCTGGAATGAGAGGGTACGAGAGAGAAAGGCCTTCCCCACGGGAAGGGAGGATCCCAGCGCCTTTGAGCCAGGGAATCCCAGTGCTCAGGGGGCTGCTGAACTCATTGCACAGGTGGGGAGAACAAAGCCCAGAGAGAAGGCAAGGCCACGCCCCGGCCTGCAGGGGCTTAGGGGAGGGCAGGTCTGGCCTTCAAGCCCACTTATCTTGGTTTCCAAATCTAGGGACCCTCTCTTATTTCACCTGTGTCCCTATAGTTAACAAGCAGATATCTGTGCTGGGGGAACTTGTCTCTGGGCTAGAGAGAACCCAAACTTTAAATTATGGCTCCTTGGATCTCCCTCTGTTTTTGTTGAGGCAAATTTCTCATTTTCCATTACTTATATAAGAGATGGGCTCTGCGAGAGGGCTCCAGTTTGCCAGCTGCTACCACTGCACAGAAATAAATCATCCTGTAGAATTTATAAATTCTGGAACTACTTCCACCCCTGAGTGCTAGGGCCCAGCCCAGGCCTGGCTCACTTGACCGATGATGGCTTTGTTTGGGTTCCTTGGGAGCGCTGGGGTCTCTGTCATCTGATGTGAGCATTCAGCTGAGATGCATGGGCCATATTGCCATGACACTCCCCAAAGTGTCACGCTGCCCCTTGCCAGGCCACTCGGGGGCTGAAGGATCTGCCCGCCCAACCCTGAACCTCTCATCTTGGGTTGGCCTGGGGAAAAGCAATTGCATCTGAAGTCATACACAGTAAAATGCCTCTTATTTATCTTGCTTGAGGAGAGAAATAAATGCTACTGGCCCGAGGCTCTGAGCAGGAGAGCTACTGGGGGGTTGGGGCAGTGGTTCTCCACCGGGCTGTGCGGGAGAATCACCTGTTCTCCCCGTCCCGATTCTGACTGAATTGATTTGTGGGCCCAGGCATGGGTGTTTTGTGAAAGTGCCTCAAATTGCTTTAATAAACAGCCAGGATTCAAGAACACCTGGGTAGGAGGGAAATGGGAAAAGAACACTGAGGTCAAATGGACGGGATGAATCATGTTTGCTAAATCAAGAAACTCTCTAGAGAGGAAAGGGACTTGGCCATGGTTTTGCATATTGTTGACAAATTAAATTCCAGTTTCAGTTTAACAAAGACCTGTGGGCCACCCACTCTGGGCTGGGTGTGGAGGGAAACTGGGATGTCAGGGACAGCTACTCACCCAGCTGTAACAGGAAGCCAGGAGGACAAGGGCCCAGTCCCAACCCATGAGTGCTGGGAGAGAGCTGGGGGAGGCAGTGCCCAGCTCTTACCAGGGTCTGCTCCTGCACACAGCTGCAAACATGAAGTGTCGAGTGACTGTCTCCTTTGAACAGCCCATCCCCTGAGAGGCAGGACAGCATGGGAGTTGATTGCATGGGCTCTGGAAGCAAGCTGCCTAGGTTGGCCTCGAGCTCCAGTGCTTCCTAACTGTGTGACCAGGGCACGTTACATAACCTCTCTGTGCTTCAGTTTCCTCGTCTATAAGATGGAGGTCATGCTAAATCATATGATCGTGAGTTAAAAGAGTTAACTGCGTGCACCTGAAGGGCTTAATGTAATGTCTGGCATGCACTATGCACTCATTAAATGCTAGCTATTATTATTAGACCCTCAGGCTCACCACTCATGTCTCCTGGTTGGAAGGGAAGGGAAGGGAAGTTTCTCTGCAATCCATCTCTGTCCTACTGATACATAAACAGTCTTTAATGCCAGGGGAGCACAGCTACCGTCTTTAGCTGCCTTTCTCCTGTACCTCCAACCACCTGCTCTCAGATGCGCCTGGGCCTAGTCCCACCTGCATCCACTACTGTCTGTGCTTGGCTGTCACCCGCTCCCAGATTCCATCTGTGCCTGGATCCTGCCTGAGCCCAGGTCCTGCTGTGCCCAGAGACTCACCTGTCACCACCTTGAGTTTGTGTTTCTTCCAGGAGCATCTTCTTAATAATCAAGGGCAAGTTTGTATGGGGTGAACTGACTTCAGCAGGAAGGAGCTGGAGGTGTCCTTCCTTGTGCCTGAAAGAAGAGGGCATGGATGAGCCGGGGTGGGGACGCGTTCACCCACTCAAGGGGACTGCAACGAGCAATTCACAGTGATGCGGGGAGGCGTGGCCTTGAAAAAGCAGCAAACAAAACCACTGCAGCAGCAGGTAAGAAGTTTCCCACTCTGCCTGCCACCTCTCCCTCCCAGAGTGACCACCCTGCGAAGGTCAGAAGCTGCAGTTAGCAAATGGGGGAGGAAGCGTTGAGGAATAAAGAGGAGAAAGGGAGAAGCTCACCGTTCCTGTTATGGGCCGCGTTTTTTCTCCCGGGAATTCACGTGTCCAAGTTCTAGCCCCCAGTACCTCAGAAGGTGGCTGCATTTGGAGACAGGGCCTTTAAAGAGGTAATTAAGTTAAAGTGACGCTGTTAGGGTGGCTCCTGATCCAGTATGACTCATGTCTCATGAGAAGAGGAAACGTGGGCACACAGAGTGACGCCAGGGTGCGCACACACAGGAAAGACAGCGTGAGGACACAGCAAGAAGGCCGCCCTCTGCAAGCCAAGGAGAGAGGCCTGAGGAGAAACCAACCCTGCTGAGGCCCTGACCTTGGCCTTCCAGCCTCCACAACTGTAGGAAAATAAATTTCTGTTATTTATTTAACCCTGTCTGTGGTATTGTTTATTAAGTTTCTGTTATTTAATAAACCCGGTCTGTGGCATTCTGTTATGGCAGTTGGAGCTAAGACACTTCCCAGCGGGGTGTTTCCTAAGGGCCCTGCCACAATATTCTGCAATTGTCTTTGGCCCTTGGGGAAGCTCTGAAAGGAGGAGCCTGGTGCTGGGTTAGGGGTCCTCGGTTCTGGGGCATGTGATCAGCCCACCCTGTTGTCCCATGGCTGCTCTTCTGAGCTGGCCCTGTGAGCGAGACAGTAATGGACTTCACAGCCAGCAGCTGGGCAGAGAGGGGACTCTGCCAGGTGGCCCTGGCAGACCTGCTTCCTGTCCATGGACAAAGGGTCAGAGCGGCCTCTGTACTTCTGTGTTCCTGGCGGGCTTGACCATCCATGTGGTTCTCCATGTCAAGTCAACAGGGAGCTGCTGCACGTTGGGTCCCATGCTTGGCACATACTGGTCACAGGCTTGCCAAGTCCGGTCCAACCTACGTTCCAGTCTTTTTGTTCTCACACCCCACACGGTGAATCTGGTGTTGGCACTCTTTCAGTGGTAAGTGACAGAAAATCAGTTCAAACTGGTATAAACAAATAGAGTATTTATTAATTTGCATAACTAGAAAGTTCTAAAGGGTGAAATTGATTTGAGGCTTGGTTAGAGTCAAGAGTTCCAATGTCATCATCAGCAATATATCTCTTTATCTTCATCTCCTAATCTCCTGCTTTTCTCTTTGTTGACTTTTTTCTCAGACTTTCCCGACATCATGGCAAAGTGGTTATGAGCAATTCTAGGATTATATCTGAAAGAGCCCAATGAGAAGATTTGGCGAATGCTCTGGCTCTACTTGGGTCACATGCCCATTTCTGAACTAATTGCTATCGTCACAGGGGGTCCTCTAACTGGCCAGGCCTGGATCATGTGCACACTCTCGTAGCAGGGGAATGGTTTATCCATATAAAATAGGCTCCCATTTTCAAGGAAGGAATTCTGTTAGCAGAAGAAAAGAAAAGGAGAAAGGATTCAGGACTAACAAAACCTGTAGCTAGCACAGTCTGCTCCAGGGTGAAATAAATCAGAATTGTTACTATTCCTAGGCCACTCCTTATATTTTCCTACCACCTCGACTTAAGTCAGCCCTCCTGCCAGTGCTGTAACACAATGGTCCCCAACCTTTTTGGCACCAGGGACTGGTTTTACGGAAGGCAGTTTTTCACGGATGGTGGGGGCAACGCAGAGCTCAGGCAGTGATGTGAGCGATGGGGCTATAAATACAGGTGAAACTTCACTGCTTGCCCATTGCTCACCTCCTTCTGTGCGGCCCAGTCCTAAGTTTTATGGAAGACAATTTTTTCACAAGTTGGGGAGGGGTGGAGGGACGGAGCTCAGGTGGCGATGTGTGGCCTGGTTCCTAACAGGCCATGGACTGGTACCGGGCTGGGGGCTGGGGAGTGCAGCTGTAACAGACATAAAATCTGATAACATACTATCATCAAAGCCCAACTAGATTTTCAAAGGAAGACACACAAATGACCAACAGGTATATGAGAAAATGTTCCACATCAGTAATCATCAGGCAAATACAAATTAAGACTACAATGAGATTCCACCTCACACCTGTCCAAATAACTATTATCGAAAAGATGAAAGATAAGCGTTGACAAGATGTAGAAAAAGGGAACATTTGTATACTGTGGGAATGTAAATTAGTACGGCCATTATGGAAAACAGTATGGAGGCCTCTCAAAAAATTAAAATAGAAGAGCAAATAATAGGCTATAATAGAGACATCTGCACCCGAATGTTTATGGCAGCACAATTCACTATTGCAAGGATGTGGAAACAACCCAAATGCCCATCAATTCATGAATGCATTATTAAAATTTGGTATATGTATACAATGGAATATTAATCATAAGAAACGACAGTGATCTAGCACCTCTTATATTTTCCTGAATTAAACTTAAGCCCATTATCCAAAGTGAGGTATCATAAGATTGGAAGAAGGTGCTCCACTTGTACTTGCCATCAAATTGGCACTAACCATTGAACACTAGGGTGCTCATGTGGCAATAATTCTCTCCAAGGATTAGGGGGATGGGGGGGTAAACCCACAACTAAAGGACACGGGGAGCATTGTAGAGGGGAAGGGCACGCCTCTAACCCTCGCTTGGGTGAGGCAAAGACATAAAATGTAACCATAATGTTTGTACCCTCATAATACCCAGAAATAAAAAAAAAGGTATTTGAAACATTCTGGAAAAAAAAAATTAAAATAGAACTATCACATGATCCAGCAATCCTACTACTGAGCATATAATCCAAAGGATATCAAATTGGTATGTCAAAGAGATATCTACACTCCCATGCTCACTGCAGCACTATTCACAATAGCCAAGATATAGAGTCAACCTTAGTGTCCATTAACAGATGAATGGATAAAGAAAATGTGGTACATGTACACAGTGGAGTACTATTCAGCCTTGAAAAAGAAGGAAATTCTGTCATTTGTGACAAGCTGGGTGAACCTGGAGAACATCGTGTTAAATAAAATAAGTCAGGCACAGAAAGATAAATACAGTATGATCTCACTTGTATGTGGAATTTAAAACAGTCAAACGAACAGAAACAGAGGGTAAAATGGCAGTTACCAGAAGCTAGGGGCTGGGGTGGAGGATGGTGAAGATGTTAGTCAAAGGACATAAATTTTGAGTTAGACAGGAAAAATAGCCTCAAGAAATCTATGGAACATCATGGTGACTGTAGTTAATAATAATATATTGGATACTTAAAAATCACTAAAAGTAGCTTTTAAGTGTTCTCAGCACAAAAAAAATGATAGTGAGGTATCCTTTCAAATAACTTGATTTAGCCATTCCACTATGTATACATATATCAAAACATCATTGTTGTACACCATAAATATATATAATTTTTACTTGTCAATTAAAATAATAAATTAAAAAAACACAACCCTACTGCAGTTCACAATGGCAAGCTCAATAAATTCCAGGACATAGAACTACTGTAGAGATGCTTCAATCTCAATGCAATACAAATAAAAATTGATAAAACTAGAAAGCAGAAATCCCTATTATTCAAAATTAAACAAAACCAAATTTTAACTATTTTAACAAATTTTTGAATATCCAGAAGATTATAAGTTATTAATATATACAATAAATATATTGAAAATCTTTATATGTTTAATATCTAATAATATATAATATATAAATATAACGAAAACCTTACATTTTATAATATATGAGTAATATAGCTAAAGTTATGTTTGTAGGAAAATTCATAGTCTTGAATATTTTTGTTAATAAAAAGCAATTAAATGGAACCAGCATAATACTTAGTAAGATAAATATATATCCAACAAAAGAAAAGGGAATAGATTTCTAAGGGAAGAGGTTAAAGATTAGTGAATCATTAGATTAGGAAAATAACATAAATAATAAATCTGAGAGCTGAATACCAAGAGGTGGAGATCATTGGTGGCCATGTCAGACGCTGCCTCCCACACTGAATCATTACAAATCCACCATACATTTGAATAAGTAAAAGCTTTAGAGGCCCAATTCTCTAATAATAAAGCAATATGACCAGAAAATAAATCATTCGTAAAATAAAATCACAATAACAAGAACCTACATATCAAAACCCAAGGAATACAACCAAAACTGTTCTTAGAAGAAATTTTATAGCCCTAATTGCTTATATTATTTAACAAAAAGAATAAAAATTAACTTCACTTTAAACTAAAGAGGCTAATCTTCCTCTACCTCCCAACAAAACAGACTTGAAGGAAAAAAATCAGCAAGAATAAAATGCAGAAATCAATAAGGTAGAAAAAGGTAGAATTGATAAATCCAAGAACTCATTTGAAAAAAAAAAACAATAAAACAGGTAGATTTCCAGTAGGGTTAACCAAGAAAATAAAGGAAGACACATCTAACATTAGACTTGAAAAAGGGAATATCACTATATATCAAAATATGTCATTTTCAAATGAAAGAGTTTACTATGCACTAAATTTGCTAATTGAAAAGTCACAATAAAATAAACAGTTACAGATTGTAGAAACAGTTGAGAACCTGAAGAGTCAAATAGATTTCAAAGAACAGCTCAATAGATGAATTTGGTCAAAACTTTCCATTACAATTCTTGTGCCATTTAATTTTTCCCAGAGCACAGAAAAAACATCCCATTTCATTCTGTGAAGATAGCATAACCCCAAAACTTGATCATCAGGTCCTCCTCTTGGACAAAGGCTGTCTCCTTAAACTTTTGGTTTCTTCTGCATATTCTCTGAATTTGGTGACTTTCCCCAGTCCTGGCCCTGCTGTAGGGTAGCAGATTCAGCAGCTCCACAATCTGCTCTCACTTCAGGATCTCCTGCCTCTGCCCCGGGCCTCAGGCCGGAGGATCTGGAAGGACTGGGCATGAGCTAGGATTTTTGCTGCCTGGGCTACCTTCTCTAACAAGAGTGGGATTTATTTCAGCCTCAAAGGACCTTCAGGATACTTCAGTTCTGCTGGAGATTTAGGAATACTACAGACAGATCCCCTCAAACTAGTCAGAAAAGGCTGTATTAATGTTTTTATAGCCCCAATGCTTTCAAAAATGAATCAGAGCTTGTTCAAGAAAAGCTACTTTCTAAATAGACTGGAGGGATAAGAAGAGAAAATTGAGACCGAGGAAAAAAAGAAGCAAGGTAGCTAAAATACTAGGTATTGGTATTAAAACCGATCGCCTGGTTTGGTTCTAAGCTTCTTAGCAGCATGATAAGAAACGAAACATGGAACACTACATAAAAGATGGAAATGTATTTTCTTAGGAGATATGGCACTTTTCCTGGCACTAAATTCTACAATTATTTTTCACCTAGAGTTAGCTTAAGGAAAATTGGGGCACATAATAGATCAACACTTCAAAATAAATTCCATAGCAAATGCAGAAAATCAATGCTGGCTGTTTCTTACAGTGATTGTCAAGAAAATCCCAGAGCAGAACGTGAAAGCACAGCCCAGTGAAAAGGAAGCTGCAGGAGGCTGAGTTCCTGAGGTCCAGGTAGGAAAGCCAAGACTGTAGGGCTTGCTGTCAGTAGAGTGTGGCAGAAGCCAGATTAGGGTCTACCCTAATCAGGGATTAGGGTAGAACTAACTAGGAAGCAAGGACAGCAGCCCTCAAATTTGTATTTAAGGAAGTTGGTGAAAGTGTGGTAAAAGGTGAATATCTATTTTCAATTTTTTAAATCCCTCCTGGCACACAGGAGAAACATTTTTTACCTCCTTGGAGTTAAGAGGGTTTATCACTTCTCCTGTTGCTGCAAGTGGAGGAGTTCTTGCCTTGAGGAGGGGGCACACCAGCCTAAAGCAGCCCGTGTTCCTGGGTCACTGCACAGAAGTCAGTGAACTTTGTCTGAGTGAGGAAAAATAAACCCACCTTTGCTGTGTTAGATTTGGGGTTGTTTGTTACGGCAGCATAGTCCTAGCTCAGCCTGACTGATACCAGGGGCATGAGCCACGATGGAGCTCCAGTGAGAGGAAAAACAGGGGGAAGAGAGGCTATGTTCAAGGAAAAGCCTGAGCATGTTTACAGACTGAGGAGAATGATCCAGAAGAGGTGGAAAAGAGGATTTGCCTGGTCATTCACATTTAACCGATGGCAGCAGGTGTGTGATTCTCAGTAAGAGAGAAAATTTACCTTGGGAGGAGAAGAGAGATGCTCTCTTCTCACGGGGGAAGCGAAGATGAGTGAGGAGGGATGGCTGGAGGGGAAGGAGGTCGATAGCTCGTGTCCGGTGCTCTGGACTTTTCCTCAGTAAATGTGGACATGAGAGTGCTGGCGAGAGGTGGGGAGAAGGGATGGGACAGGATCTGAGACAAAGTGAAGGGATTTGGGGAACTCCCAACAGGGAAATCTTAGGGTGACAGGGAGGGGGGGAGCCTGCTACAATGGCTCAGCATGGATTTGTAGGAAACCTGGTTTTTGAAAAGTTGTGATCCTTCCTGGGAAACCTCTGCCTCTTTACAGGGAAGCGATAGTCCCATTAGCCTGCCTTGAGGAGAGGCGGGCTCCCATCCTTGCAGCGTGGAGGCAGAGCCTGCGTAACCAATCGGTAGGGATATGGTGGAGGAGATCCCTGAATTGGATGGACTAAATGACCTTTACGTTCCCTTCCAACCTTTAGATATTATGATTCTATAATTCTGTGTGTTGTAAGAAACTTAACAAAATCAAATTACTTCCATCCTATTCAAATTATAGTGACTTGCCATTTAGCTTCCCGGAGGGAATGGACTTAAAAATGCTGCGCTCTCAGAATAGATCATGGGATTCCTGCACTCTCACTCCGGGTCAGTTCTCCCAAGTGTGGAGTAATTATGATGGAGCAGCTGCCCGTGGTGCTGACGGACGAGTCAGCGCAGCATTCGTCTCTCCAGCAGGCGCGATGGGCCCGCTGGAAACCGAGTGTCACTTTGATACATATTCTTTTTGTTTGCTGATGACTTTTTGAATTTTCAATTACTGAATTCAGCAGTTTCCTTCTTGATTTTGGGTTATTAAAGTTTTATTCTCTTCAGAGAATTTTATTAGTTCTTATATCTTGGAAGCAGCTTTGCAAAGGAGGCAGCACGAGGGAGAGGAGGGATCCTGTGTGGCTCTGGCTTCAAAGGAACCCAAATCTCTGACTGATGACAGGACCCCCATCCAAGTACTGGTTACCCCCTGAGTCCTAGAAAAATATAAAGGAAACGGTGTTCCAGCATCACGAGGCTTGTTTCATATTGGGATGGAGCTACGGAAACCCAGCCTAGCTCAACGGGTAACCCTTTCAACAAGCCTCATGATAGAGTCAAAAAATCATTGAACACTTTGCAATTCTATTCTGGTTTCAGTGACCCTCCCCCGACCATTCATTACCATAACAATCCATTGGATGACCAGCAGCAGAGGGATTCTGAGGAGAAATGGGAGGCATCGGCTTGCTCACATGACCTCCAGCCCCATTAAGGAGACGTTTGTCCTAGGAGTCTTCTAGTCAGCTTGTAGCATCTGGTGACATAAACCATCTGCCCAACACACTGAAATATTTCCATATGGAGCCGGCTTTACACCACTTTTTGGTGTAAGAAATATTGCTTGAGTCCTCCCTCGAGTCCAGCATCAGTGGACTAGGGGAATATCAACATCACGTAAGCCCCACATGTCAGGGGGAGGCAGAGGGAAAATATTCTAAGATCAAAGGGATTGTCATCTAGTGTAACAGATAATAAACTCAGGTTGATAAATAGCTTAGTGTGCCTTATGACAAAGAACAAAAGGCAGAAATATTCATCAAAAACTCCACTCACTTTTTGGAGATTTAGAAGCAGCTCTTCACTTCTGTTTAGAGTCACCCTCACCAGTGTGGACTACGGTATGTCAGTTACACTCTCTTGACCTCACGTGCCATCTGAAAACACTGGGATTAAAATGAGAAACTATGGATACCATCCTTGGCTGTTCCAAACGGATATTAAATAGCTTTGATAAGAGTTCCATAGTCTATATGATTCTTAACACATTGACTGCCATATTAGAAAAGAAAATTTTCCCTGGGGCCACGGTGTTTTATTAAAACAAAACAATCCTTTCTAATTTGTTATTTTTTATTGTTTTCTCTGCATGAGTTATATGCAATGCAATCCCTGTTTTTAGAATTAAATTGTCAATATTAATTGTAACAATAAGAACATCAACAATAAGATTTTCACGAACCAACTGCAGGGTTTTGCTTCATGAGGCCCCAGGCTCAAAACTAGCCTGAGTTAAATACAACTCACATGGCAGTCAATGTGTTACCCAGAATACAAGGAGAACCATGTAGCAAAATGGAAAGAGAAAAAGGTCGTACCACGTCCTAGCCTGAGTAGAGGTACTACAACAGCAACTCAGATTTAGCTCTCAAAGAATTTAGACTGTCTGTAAGATTTTCCACTTGCCTGAGACACCACAATTCCTGTAAGAAATAGTTTCTTGCTTTTCCCAAACAGGTACGATGGTAGATAGATATTAAATAGTGTTGTAAATTGCTGTAAAACCCAGGAAGAAAATAGACTGTATGAAATGTTGGATAAACATGACCCTTCTGCCACAAACACCTGTATAAAATATAACAAAATTATTGTACACGGGTAGCCAAGTGCGCAGGCAAGAAAGGAAAATTACCGGGCACCAGAAAGAAAGAAAGAAGTAGAAGCTATAGCAGAGAGTGAATGAGCTGCTGCTGCTTACTCCTGGCTTGGAGGTGGGTGGTTGAGGGGAGAGATGATGGTGGCGTGGCGGTCGGGGTGGTGGTCATGATGTCATCAGTTTCAGCAACCGGGAGGTTTGGGCTCTCATGCTCACATAGGCAGGAAATGAGGCCTGGGGCCTGCATATGGAAGGAAGCTAGAATAACACTTTGCTTAAAACTGGCTTTCTTGGAGGGCCACCACCTTAGGAAATGTATAGATTAGGCAAAAAACTTGGCCAATGGCACAACAAGATAACAGAAAAGCATGTCCATCTCCGCTTGGGCCCGAAGTAAAAATTTCTCTTATGAGAAATCAATACTTTGGCCTCGTGTCTCATATAGACTTAAGTGTGAGTTTATACTTTCCAGAAGTCCAGGAAGCTTCCAAGCCAAAGCCCTTAAAATATAGCTGAGCACGGTGGTGCATGCCTGTAGTCCCAGCTACTCAGGAGGCTGAAGCAGAAGGATCCTTTGAGCCCAGGAGTTTGAGTCCAGCCTGGGCAATACAGCAAGACCCCATCTCTTAAAAGAAAAAAGGATCCCATGCTGTTGATACTCTTAATTTGCCTGTAAATACAGTAACACTTTGGTAGTGGGACTATTCTATAATCTAGGACAAAAGGAATTTCACAGAATATACAAGACACACTAAAGATGAGGAAAATATCCACCATACACGAGAGTCTGAAGACATATGAACAGAAGGACTAGAGTTCCAGGAAATTGGGATAATAGAAAGCAAGCCAGATAAAGAATGCAAGCACGTTAAAATTAATAAAGAATTTGCCCATGTAAAAAATGTGATATGGACAAGATTATTGCAGTATTACATGTTAAATGGATGAATTTTACAGTGTGCAAATTATATCTCAATAAAGCTGTTACTTCAAAGTGATCTGAAAATCAATGAGCTAACTCTATAATTCAAGATGTCAGAAAAGCAAAAAATGTAAAGTTAAAGACAATAGAAGGAAGGAAATAACAAATATAAGAGCATAAATTATGAACTGAAATAACATGAGAGTGATCTTTGCAAAAATTAATAAAATAGACATGCCTACAGCAAGACTGCTAAAGACAACATGAGAGAAGGCTCAAATAACCCACAGCTGGAATGCAAAAGGAGCCGTCACTAGGGATGCTGCAAATACTGCAGGGAGAATAGGATATTATGAACAAATTTACGCCAATAAATCAGACAATCTAAAAGAAACAGACAAATTCACCCCAGAATTCTGTCTGTTATCTGAGAGATAATGGGCCTCTCAGGCTTTTTTACATGGATCAGTTTAACTTACGGAGAGGAGGATACTGGAGGGATGGAAACGGAATGAACTTGGACGTGGGCAGAGGCAGGGAAGAGCAGTGGTCCATTAGGTCTGGGTGGAGCACCACAGAGGGAAGTAACTGGCACTAAGGGGACACCAAGAGGGCTCTGGAGCCTCTCAGAGAGCCCCAGGAGGGACAGTGGAGGTCTCTGGGGGCCGCTTTCTAGGGATTCAGCATGGTTCCAGCAGGCCTTCCCATCTCCTGATCAGTGAGGCCACATCCTTCTTTCCCACCCTGGGTGGCCATCCTGCTCTGCCGCCACCTGCCCTGCAGTCTTACGAGCTTCCTTCTCCAGTTGGGGTTTTGCATTTCCGTCTTTGTCCAGTGAGAGAGTCGGTCCAGGTGATGTCTATGGTTCTTTTCGACTCCAGAGTTCTATGAGGCACGTTGTCCCATCTTCTAGTAGCTACAAGAGATGTAAAATATGAAGTGTTTGGTGATTTTGTGGATCCTCCACAAATCCAAGTTACAGAGCAAACTCTGAAGTGTAGTTTCCACACTGTGTTCCATGGAACTCCTGGGTTCCAAGAAAGATTCTCAGGGGTTTCTAGGGGTGAAGGGAAGCTCGACTGTGGGCTTAGGCCTCCTGCAGGAGTGCCATCCTATGAAGCTCTGCCTTTGGCTGCGTTACACCCTGGGAAAGTTCATTTGCAGAAAAGACTTAAGTCGAAAATGCTATGAAAGTCCTCCACCATCTAAGCTGCAGTCAGAAAACAGGCCTCCGATCACTGACTGTCCATGTCTGGGATTCCTGCTGAGGCTCCAGACCAAGAGGCATCTGCTATGAGCTAAAATGAGGGTTTTCATTTCTCCGCCATGGACTGTGGGGCTCAGGATTGGCCTGTGTTTGGTTTGTGTTTGCTGCACGTCTCTGAGGTTTTCATAGCACTTGATACATCCCTAAAATGCTTATTCATCTTCTCAGCATCATTTAAAGAGCCTCAGAAGAATGTGAGCAAATCTTCGATGCAGCTTTCGGCAGAAGTTTGTGAGTTTGCTAGGTGTCCACTGTGTTCTCCATCCTGTGCCGGGTTTCTGGCGAGGAAGGTGGTGGGAGCAGGAGGTGAGGCAGAGTGTGTGGGGGAACTTGAATGCAAAGGAAAAAAAGGCCACACTCTTAAGGTCCACCTGATGAGAAAAGATGGCTACATACTTAGAGCAGAATCAGTGGTATTGGGGGATGGGAATTTTGGAAAGAAAAGGCGCTGTGCAGCCAGGGCCCTGCAAGAGTTGACAGATGGAAGAAGGACGGGAATTGTGTGGCTCCCAGAAGTGGAACTACGAGCCACGTGTGGAAGTCAAAGGGAGACATATCTTGGCCTGACACTGAGGACACGCTGAACCGTAAGGCCTACGTGAGGACAGAACGACCTGCCTCGTGAGGTTGTGTGCGCCCCACCTCAGCAGGTGTTCAGAGTCTGCGCAATCCTTCCGGGAGTGTTGAGGAGGGAATGGATTATGGTCCAGTGGGGTGGCAGAGGGAAGTGAGTGCCCTCTGGCTCCTCTGGCTTCCAGTGAGGAGCTCCATTTTCAGGTGCAGACTCAGCTGCTGTAAAGCTTCAGGGGAAGAAGCCAACACAGGCTGGGCTGGTCAAAGGGGTCTTCCTTAGGCCCTTGCAGTCAACCCTGAAACACCAAGGGCAACCGCTGCGCTCCAGGCTGTCCCGCAGCACTGGTGAGGCGGCGACAGTACACAGAACTGCGCCGTGACCCAGTGACTCTGCGTGTGAGATACCATCAGGAGACGAGGCTGGGCACCGAGGCCTGGGGTAACCGCTAATTGGAGCCGTCACACAGGCCTAGTTAGCTCGGCTCTGTCCCTTCCAAGCAGCACTCCGAGCGAAACGCACATTTATGAAATGCCCCATTCATTTCCTGCCAGAGATCCTGTCTTAATCCAAGGCCCTGGCCTCCTGGAGAACAGCTGTTTTTCACAAAACATTCCCTCCCCCTAAAGGAACCTTGAGGGGAGAACAATTTCCCTTTGGCAAAGTAAACTTTGTGATTGTGTATTTTCCATATATTTTCATAAGTGTATGTCTTCACTTATTTAAGCATCTGGTATAAAATACTGGACCAATTTAACGCAGCATCACTTCCTATCACAGATTTTGGTTGATCTGAGAGAATACACTTAAAAGCTCTGAACGAGGTCTGAGTCACTGTAAATGCTCCAGCAACCGGTTGTAGAGAGTGGCTGGATCCCGTTATTGCAGGTGTGAAGCTGTCAGACACTCCAGCCAGCCGTCGCTAGGTGTGCTAGCTGGCAGAGACCCACACATCCAGGGAGGATGGGGACAGGCTTGGCCTCCACAAGGCAGCCTTGCAGGAAACCGCTCGTGTTCACCAGCCCACAACAACAGTGAATGGTATTAACACTGCTTTCAGCTATCCTAGAACGAAAGGGGGACAATAAAATCCATAGTCACCATCATAGGGTCAGCTAAGTTGTCTCTGGTGTGGGCCTATAGCAATTCTTCGCTGTGTAAATCTGGTTGAAATTCTGTGTTCTGAGAAGAGAACCAAGGAGTGGAAGTAGGAGCTTTGCTGTAACTTGCTATAACCCCGCAAGCCCCCTGAGTTTGGTGATGCAGGTGGCTGCCGGCATGAACACGTGCTTACTGGCCTTAGATGAGGTGAGTACCAGTGGGAGAAGCAGATAGTTCCCCCCTCCTATTGCTTCTCTAAGGTCCCATACATGTGAGGACGGACCTGGATTGTAGGGCCAGGGCAGCTGCCTCTAGGGACAGCCTAGGATGCTGCGTGTGAAATGGGACGGGCACAGAGGGAAGACGAGCATCTCTGAAATTACAATGCAATTGAGGGGAAGGTAGGACTGACTTGTTCAGCCTTTCCCCAAAACAGTTCCTCCCAGAAAACTGAGGTCAGACTGACTTTCCTGGCTGCCCAGGTCTGCTCTGATCTCCTTTCAGCCTGAACTTCCTCCTTAGCTCCATCTCTCCCTCCTCAGAACTGCATCAGACTTCATCTGTCCCCATCTGTCCTCTCTCACTGTCTACCTTGTGTTAGAGGCAAGTGTCTGGACACGCCCAGGCTATAAGCTGCTTGAGGCAGAGATGATTGCCTTATGCACCGGTCTTGCCCAGGGAAGTGCAGGGTCTGAGGGTGAGCACTGAATGTCTGAGTGCAGGAGTAGGGCCTGCGTCGTCTCCATCTCTGTGTCCTTGGCATATAGTAGGGGCTCAGGAAATGTTTGATAAATGAAGGCCTGAGGTTCAGCAGGGCAGGCTCTGGGAACTGCCCCAAATGGCCGTTTGAGACTGCCGCTGGATTCCCCTGCGTGTAGAGGGGAGGCTGTCATGTTTGGCTGATGAAGTGGGTGACTCACCTTCCTAAAATCACTCCCTGTGCTGTGGGGAGTCTGCTCTGCAGCTGCCTGGATTGCTGTGGTGTGACGCTGCACCAATGCCCTCGCATCCTCTCCTGGGCTCCTGATGGGTGGACCTTAGCCTCCTGCTCTTTCCCTCCCTCTGGGACAGAAGTGGCGTTCTAGAGCAGCCAGCCAAGGGTCAAGAGGAGGAGGCAAGCTGGGGTGCAGGGGTAGAGGTTATTTCGGAATCTTCCCTGCTTTGTCCAGAGGAAGTTCCAGTGGGCCATGGCCAGGGGCAGCTGCCTGCTGCACCCAGGAGACACCCATCCAGAGGGGCTGCTACCAGAAACCGGGGGCCTGGAGAGGGCAGCAGGGCTGGGCTGTCTACTGCAGCAGACCCTTCTGTGACCGTGTTCTGCCCTTCCTGTCCTTGGCCACCTCTGGGTCACTGTCATCTGGTATTTCCCTGCTCCAATCTGCTGAGCGCCCGCCCTGTCCCATGCCATCTCTGTCCCCGCAGCTGCCTGCGAGTGAGCTGTGAAACTGCACTGTCTCCATTCTGGGCCCTCTCTCTGCCTGACTCTCTACTACACCCAATTCTACTCACCAAAACTATATTTAGCACCTACAAAAGCCTTTCTCCTGATTGAGCGAATGTTCTCAGAAAGGAAACTATAGGTAGCCCAGGGAAAGAATGGAGCCAGTAAAGTCATTACTTTTACAAGTTTTATTGAATATACAATACATATGTCCGCTAAACTGTGCAAATCTTAAGCATATACCTCAGTGAACTTTTACATATGTGCACACCCAGGGAACCACCACCCAGATCAAGACTTAGAACATTTCCAGTACCGCAGAGGGCTCCCGCCAGTCAATAACTGGCCCCCAACCCCTACCAAAGGTAGCCACTTTCTTGACTTATTTGGTCATATATTAGTTTGCCTTTTTCTGACCTTCATGTAAATAGACTCACCCTACAGCAGCCAGGAAATGGTGCTGCTCAGCTCCCCTGCTGCGGGGAGGGGATGGAAGACTCCAGGCCTCTGGGATGCACCCTGAATTCTCACTGAGGCCCCGCTTCTTGTGGGCTACTCCCAGCCAATGGCCGAGCACAGGGTGGGCACTGATGCAGGTCCACTTCTGTGAGTCAAAGGTGGCTTGAGCTCCAAGACTCCCTTCTCGGAGCCTGAGACACTTCCTCCCCACGCTCTCCTCTGTGCCCTTCTCCCACACAGGTCAGACCTGCTGTGATCTAAAGGTCCTCTTGTCTCTAGCTGTCTTTCCTTTATCCCTCACAGACACTTTTCCTGTAAGTCTCTGTACGTCTGAACTCATCTCGGTGTCTGCTGCTTAGAGGACCTGAGCCAACACACGTGCACTATGTATTTCTGTGTCTGGTTTCTTTTGTGAATCATCTGTCAGTGACATCCACACGAGTGGCCGCATGGAGCAGGAAGGCACTGCTTCAGATACAGCTGGTGTCCTCTTCCACATGGTAGGAAACCTTATGGCTTCCGGAACCTTCGGATGTCTTCTAGTCCCACGTATCACCAGGGCAGGAGCCCCTGACAGCATCCCTGGCAGGTGGCCACATGGACTCAGCGTGAACATCTTCAGGGAGAGGCCACCGTCTCCTTTGTTCATCCACCTCAAGTCAGCGCACTAGAAAATTCTTTCATATGTTGGTCGATCTACTAGATGCCCGACTCCTTCCTGTGATATGATTGACATAGGCCGTTCATTCATTTGTTTCTTTTCTGTGGGCACGTCACCTGGGGGCTGCCATGTGGAGGCCTGTGTGACCCCCACTTCAGACAGGGCAGGGGAGGAGCAGATGGGTGGTTGGCATAGGCCCAGCTCAGTGACTCTTCTCTGTGCAGGGATGGCTTGGCAGAGGTGAGCCCAGACTCGGCAGTGGCAGGAAGTAATGAGAGAGGAAGAGGAGTACCTCCATAGAGGTTTCCGCAGAGGCAGGCTGAGTGTTAACTTTCTGCTTACAAATAAAACATCCCCCTTTCTCTAGAGAGAGAGGAAAAAGTTTTGTGCTTTCCTGCCAAACGGGCCTGGATTGGTTAATACATCTCAGCTCTAATTCCTAGAAGTTCTGTTATCTTGAGTATAACACTTATTCTCTGAGTCTCAGCTTCCTCTTTCTTAAATAGGATAATAACCCTTATCTCTGAGATTTCTTTGAGGATTAAATAATTTGATGTTTGTGGAATGTGCTTTTGGAAAATAACTGTTAGTTAACACGACACTTGTGCAGAAGCCCAGCTCACGTTTATGAGGTGAGCTTGGGGGTGTATGTGCGTCGTGGGCTGAGTGGTCTAAAACAGTGGTCCCCGACCTTTTTGCACCAAGAACTGATTTCATGGAAGACAATTTTTCCATGGACTTGGCGGGGGGAGTGGTTTCAGGATGATTCAAGCACGTTACATTTACTGTGTAGTCAAATCTTTCTGCTAAGGATTTGCATTCGCTCCCCAGCACTAGCATCACCACCTCAGCTCCACCTCAGATCATCAGGCATTAGATTCTCATAAGGAGTGAGCAACCTAGATCCCTCGCATGCACAGTTTGCAGTAGGATTTGCATTTTTGTGAGAATCTAATGCCGCTGCTGATCTAACAGGAGGTGGAGCTTATGTGGTGATGTGAGGATGGGGAGCGGCTATAAATACAGATGAAGCTTCACTTGCTCGCCCCACTGCTCACCTCCTGCTGTGCAGCCTGGTTCCTAACAGCCACAGATTGGTACTGGTCCACGGCCTGGGGCTTGGGGACTGCAGGTCTAGAAGACCTGTCTGTGTCCTAATTCTTGGAACCTGTGAATGTGACCTAATTTGGAAAAAGGATCTTTAAAGATATCATTAAATTAAGGATCTCAAAATGAGAGCAGTCTGGATTATCCAGGTGGGCTGTGAATTCAGTAAGTGCCCTTAAAAAAGACTGAAGAGGAGAAGATACAGAGAAGAGAATGAGGCTGTGTGGAGACAGAGTCAGAGACTGGAGTTACGAGGCCACAAGCCAAGGAATGCCTGCAGCCACCGGAAACCGGAAGGAGCAAGGAGAAATTTCCCTGGGAGTTTTTAGAGGGAACATGGTCCTTCTCGCCTCCTGAACTATGAGAGAGTAAATTTCTGTTTCCGTAAATCACCTTTTTGTGATAATTTGTTACTGGAGCCCTAGGAAACGGATTCAATGTGTTACCTTCCTCCTTGCTTAGAATCTGGTACAAAAGGCCCCTTTAATCTCCAGGACGTTTCTGTTCTTCACTTGCTGGTTTATCGAACCATTCTACATAGAATCATTCAGACAAAGAAGAGACTTATAAAATTTTTTCACGTTCCAGGTGAGGCATCAGAGGCTCAGAGAGTTAATGAAATTAAGCTGGCACAGTGAGCTGGTGCCAGAGCTGAGGCAGAGCCCTGGCCTCACACCTCCTGCTACAGTGCTCAGACTTCAGCCCCTGCGACCCTTCTCTTCCTTCTTTGCTGTGTCCCCTCTGAGCCCAGCCTCACACCCTGCACACGGCAAACGCTCCAGACACAAGGACTGGCAGGGTGGGGCTCGTCTCAGGCTCTGTCTGGACCCTTTGCTCCCTGAAGTCTCTGAAAAGGGGTCCCATGTCCCAGGTTGCGGAAAGGACCTTCTGACCCCAGAGAAACAATGGGGAGCAGCGAAGGAAGGGGCTTTGGGAAAAAATTGGAATGCGTTCTGCAGGTTCAGGTAGTGTTTTGTTTATCATGGGACAACAGGCAAGCCTGGATCGGCTCAACCCTGAAAGAAAATAGCGGCACTCCCAAAGTGAGCGCTGCCACCGCGACAGGAGCTGCCCTTCCTCCCAGGAAATGGGAACCAGAACACAGCCCAGGGCCGGGGCCAGGATTGCTTCTCCTTTTGTTAACACAGACATTTTTTTGCCAAAATGAAAAGTGAACACATTATTGTATCTCATGTTCTAATTTGATAAGAAAAGCTTCTGTTTCTAAGAAGCAGATTTTCATGTTCTTGTCAACTAAAGTGTCTTAGTGGAAATCAATTTCAGTAACCCATTTCTCCATCTTTCCACCCACAGCAGCATTTGTTCTGCAAGGACTGTTGAGAGAGGCCACCACCTCTTACCTGGGGCATCCTAGTCCACAAGCTGAGCTCCAGTCAGACCACAGCCAGGTGACCCCGCGGGAGGGGCCTTGGGAAGAGCAGAAGGAGCTATAAAAGCCCTCCTAGGTTTTGGGGCTGCTTAAACCATGAGCCGAAGTGAAGACAAATAAGCTTAATAAAGCCATCCTCCTTCCCGCCAGAGCAGATGGCATGAGAGAACTGCTCGCTTTCGATATGCATGTCTTTGTAACTGGTGAGACCACACTTTGGAAACAAAGGGAGTTGTAGAGTGAATGGAACATTATGTAACATCTTGTATGTGTGCAGAACAAAAGAACAGGCTACATGGAGGTTGACGGAAGTCTGAGTTTGAAGGAAGATCCCATTCCTGCCTGAAAGACCAAGAATGCCTGCCTGTCAGCCTTCCCTCTTCCTTCCTTCAAAACATATTTGCTGAGCTTCGAATTTATGCCAGGTATTGTATTAAGTGTTGGGACCCAGCTGTGAATAGCATAGATATGTTTCTCCTTCCAGGGCAGACAGCCTAGGAGGGGAGACAGGCATTTAACAAATAATTTTAAATTTTACGATAATGATGTATTACGAATAGCCTTGGCACCCTTGTCAGAAAAACAGTGACCATTTCTATAGGTGCAGGGCTGTTTCTGGGTTCTCTCTTCTGCCCCCATTCATCTCTCCTTGCACCAACTCCGCACTGCCTGTCTGCTGCAGGAAGTATCCTAATTTACTCCTCTTTTCCAAAATTGCTTTGGCTATTTTGGTTCCTTTGTTTTCCTAAACAAATTTTAGAATCAGCTTTTTAGATTCAATTAACCATATAAGTCAAATCATATGAAGGAAAAGTCCATGGAGCTAAAGATTTTTCATAAATGAAGTTTTTGCCGTCGGTACAGACTCCAATGTCAGACAGGCAATGGGCAAATGATGGACGAGGTAAAAGTTCACTTCTCTTTATTCTTTTTTAGTTTTTTTTTTTACAAGAGACTCTGAGATTCTGTGATCCTTTCACAAATGATTTGAAGCTGGTGGTTGAATGTGGGTCAGAACTATTTATAGCTGCCCAAACCATCCTTGGTGTATTTTTGCTTCTTTCACTCTTTCTTACCCACAGATGTGTAAGTGACGCTGGGGACACGGTACTGGCCTCTGCAGCAGAACGTGGGGAGGGCGGGAGCCTCGCCCTGCAGGGTCACAGGCTCACAGACTCCGAGCCCATCGTGCAGGGCTGATGCCCAGTTCCAGGGCTGAAATGCTCCTTCCAGGGATTTAGGGGACTGCAGTCATGTCTGGCAGATTCAAAGTGGAAAGAGGGTGAAGAATGGCCAGGCAGGGAGGCCGCCGCTTGCCCAGGGAGCACTACTAGTCCCTGCCATGCCTGGAGCTGGCAGAAACCTCCTTGCTGTGTTGCCCTCAATGGCGTCACCCTCTGGGTCTGCCCTGCTTTGCCTGGACTATGCACTGCCCCCCTGCTGGGAGTGCATGAGCTGGCAGTCAGAGCCCGGGGCTGCGAATCAGTAGTATGTGCCAGGCCCAGAGGTCGTGCTCGTCACCTCCACCCAAGTTCCATGGGCTACAGCTTAGTCACCAAGTGGAGGCTGGGAAATGCACTCTAGGTGTGCACCCTAGGAGGTCGCAGTAAACATAGCAGTTTCTGTCACAGTGGGACCCTTCTCCCTCCGTGTAAAGATGGATCAGAGCACAGTCAGGGCACAGGGAAGGCCCCACGGAGAAGGTACCGCTGGCACCAGGCCTGCAAGGACGGCAGGCTCCCCCCGACATGGGGTGGGTGGCTTGTGCGCTGAGGCACAGAGGTGTTCCACACACTCAAACTCTTCCCTGCTCCCTCCTCTCCCCCCCACTTCATGACACCCAGGGCTTCCTACCAGCTGGCTCAGGAAGGAGTGGTGTCATTGGGGAGGACCAAGGAGGGTTACCTATCCCAGACATCTTGGGCTGCCCAACCTGCACAAGTGAGTGCAAATCTTTCTTCTCACAAGGACAAAAGGTGGTCATTTCATGGGTCAGGAAGATGCTTTTATAGCCGATAATTACATCTTCATTGGGGAAATGCAATAAAAACCATTCCTCTCTTCATTTACTTAAATGTGATTTTTCTGTAGTCATTCTGTAATTATGGCATTTTTCAGTAACATTATTAAGAATAAATGGGTTCCCACTTCTCAACTGTCACACAAATTCAAATGTGCAAAGTGGCTCATTAGACAGGGAGAGTGCAGAAGAAAGGGGCCATTTTCTGGGAGAAGACACTAGCCATGCTCAGGGCGCATTCGTCAGGTTGTTCGGAATGAATGGTTGCAGGTGCCTTCAGCGATGCGCCCACCTCTCAGCACCTGCCCTCACAGCCCTGCCCGGGAACTGACTCAGAGAACGCATCGCCTGTGCCTGGCTGGTGGCAGCAAAAGGACACGCTGAGTGCATATTTTAGAACTTCTCCTGCTGCGTGTCCTTTCCCCCAGCTCTCACTCTTTTTCTAGATGGCTAGAACGGAGATGGATATTCTTTTTCCCAGAATGTAATTTTAAATGCAGGGACTGTTTCAAAAGAGCAAGTATGTGATCACTTTAAATTGCCAGTGCCTAATACTTACACAGTTATTCCTAAGGCCCTTAAATTATTCACAAGAAACACAACATGAATCGCTGTAAGGTTTGGGGATAGGAACACTGCATACATCTGCTCAGGTTGTGCACTGCACAATTTGGGGGGGTGTGCTACTCACACAGACTGCAATGTGTAACTGCATGACTGTAAGTGGTTAGACCTACTGCAAAATCCTGGACAGAGCTAAAAAAAAGATACAAGGAGGCAGCCAGGCCCCCCAGGCTGGTGCTGCCAGGCTTTCTCTAATATTGTGATGTATATCACATGCTCCACATTTCTGCCAATATGAAGGCAATGGCGTTTGGCCGGCGGGACCTGGGAGGCATTGATTGGGTTTAACGGCCTGGGCAAAGCCACACCATTGTCCTAGAGACAGGAGGGAAAACTCTCCTGAGAAATATGAATCTGAGGGCCGTGAGGAGACAAGAGTTTTTGAGTAGGCCTGTTAGAGTAGGGGACTCGGAGACAGAGGCTTGCAGATTGGGTGCAGGTGTTAAAGTAAACAGCTCTCAGGCAGAAGCTAACTAAGAGGGCTGATCACCACAGGCAAGAACTGGTTTCAATTGGCTTGTCAGCTATCTCTGTTGCCTTACATGAACTTTGGCTAATTATAGTATCATTTATACTGTGGTTTTAAGGTTTCTCCACCATGACAGTTCCGAAACCACCATATAAAGTATGAAAATGGGAGGGAACCCAGTTCTAGAAATTACTACCTAAATTCTTAGTAAAAACCAACCCCTTAGCCTTGACTGCTCCTCCCCTCAATTAGTAAGACTTAAAAAGAGCAGAAACCAGTGGAGCTGCTCTTTTCCAGCTGGCCTGCACACACACACACATACACACACACACACACACACGTACACACTCTCTCTCTCTCTCTCTCTCTCTCTCTCTGTCTCTCTCAAGAGTGTACTTTTCTCTTTCAGTATTTCAATAAACTGCTTGGTTTGGCTTGCGTGGTGCATCCTGAAATTCTT
The DNA here is from genome assembly GCA_963575035.1 of Avahi laniger. Lineage (NCBI taxonomy): Eukaryota > Metazoa > Chordata > Mammalia > Primates > Indriidae > Avahi > Avahi laniger. The sequence goes on along the minus strand of CAUYSK010007410.1, from coordinate 11,469 downwards.
TTCTCCACGTGATCACCAAGAACCAGAAAAGCCTCCACTCAGAGGCAACTGACAGACCTAGAGGCCCAACAGGAGGGAAAACTGAAGCATTTGATGTAGGAGCCCAGGTTTAGAGCCTGCAAACCGAGCTGGGTGCCACACTCTCAGGTTGGACAGTCTCAAGCAAGCTAGTGATCAGATTTTATTCTTTCACTTATGATCATTTCACATCCATTGAACCTTTTCCTCATGCCAGGCACTGTGCCGATGCATTTTATTATCTCATTTAATCCTCCCAGGGACCCTCTGAGGAAGGTACTTCCAGGATCCCTGTTTTAGAGACGAGGAAACTGTCACGTGGAGAGGGTCAGTAACTTGCCCGAGATCACACAGCACCTGTGCAGTGGAGCAGGGCTCTGAACTCAGCCTCTCTGGCCCCACATCCCATTTCCAATCACTATGCCCTTCTCCTGCACTCGAGGTTAACTGAACAACCATTAACGTTTCCTTTTGGAAAGTGAGATTACAGGAGGTGGATATGGGATGGATAGACAGATCTGTCCCCAACCACCCTGATCTAGCCATCTTTCAACTCCTCGACATCCTCCCCTCCCTTCCTCTTCTCCTTTCTACCCTTCTCTCATGCTTTTTCATGTTATACCCCTCCCTTCCACCTAGGCTGGTCCTCAACCCCCTGCCTCTATTGGCAGTGCGGGAGGGATAGTTCCCAGATCCCCCAGTTTTTTCTGTCCATCAACACTGGGTCTTCCCGTTCAGATTTCGTGCCAAGTTCACTGTCTTCAAGAGGCTGCCTAGGTTCACTCCACTCATTTATTCATCCAATACCTGTTGAGCACCTATTTTGTACCAGGGACCATTCCAAGTCCTAAGATGCAAAAATGAATGAACTGTGAGTCCTACTGTTAAAGGGCTTGCCCTCTAGCTGGGGAGACAGCGAATAGGAGAGATATAGAAGAGACTGTGTCCCTGGAACAGCTTGATGTGCTTGATGAATCACACGGGGATCTGGTTAGAAGGTCTGGGGGGCCTGGCGTTCTGCCATTCCAACAAGCTGCTGGATGCTGCTGCCCAGGGCCACCCTCTGTGCAGCAGGACCCCGAGCATTTCAGCTGCTACAATAGCAATGAACGCCTGCTGCTGGGAGAGGGGGAGCGCAGAGGACTGGGAGTCTGAGAAGGGACCGAGTGAGGCCTGAGCCAAGTCCCGACCGAAGTCGAGGGGATATGAGCTCTGTCACCTCTTGGAAATGAAATACATTCAAAACCACACTGAGGGGCATGGGTTGGCTGTGTTTCTGCTCCAGAATACGTCTTCTATCTCTTCTGCCTTGACTTGCTCTGCACAAGTCACTTGCTTCTGGGAAACGAGGAGGTTTGTGCTAGGACTTGAGATAAGGTCCCCTCTGGCTTGGACATTTTTAGGAGTTATGATTGCCACCAAAAACAGAACAGCTCCATTCCTTGGCACACTCCTAGAGCTTGGTAGACAGAAGGGACCCAAGAAATGGTACAATTCAATCCCTTCATTTTGCAAATGAGGAAGTAAGTCCCAAGAAGAGGCAATTTTCCAAGATGACACAGTGGGTCAGACCAGACCCAGACGCACAGCTGCCAGGCCTGGGCTCCTTCCATTACGGACCTGCACTGCACAGCTCCAGCGACTCCATTTCCTTGTATTTCATGTGAAACGTCCCCCATGGAGTGGGGCCGCAGGGGTCCTGCCTTCCATGGGCTCCAGATGCCATTCAGAATGCGATGAATAACTCGCCCGGGAGGAATTAACAGAGCCCTTCCATGAGGAGCTGTCAACAGTCAAAATGAAGTATTCCCAGCCTGCCAAATTCTCGTGGAGGGAAATTACAAAGTCCTAGTAATTATCATCTCAAGGAGTTGGGAGTAAACACAAAGTCTCTTTTTTAATCTCAAGTGATTGATGTGAGCAGTACAGCTTCCCTGGTGCCTTAAGTGTAACAAATGGGACTTGGGCGGCCAGTGCATTCACTGAGGGGTGTGCCATTGGGTGTCGCACAGTCACAGATGTGTACTTGCACCCACGTGAACAAGCACACAGGCTCACACAAGCACTCACACACGTGCAGGTCACAAACATATACATGCACAATTGTACATACCTGCGCGTACACCTCAGGACTCAGAAATGCCAGGAACAATGCCGTACCTGGCAGGCGTGGTGCTGGCCACAGTGGATGCACAACAAATGCTCATTTGGAACTCTGAAAAGCAAACCAACACACCCTGTAAGCTGAAGCCATATCCCTTTGAAAAATAAGCCCCACCTCTCCCCCAGAGGATTAGCTGGGTTTACCTCATCCACTGTTTTAATTAATATAGGACACAGCTGGCAGGTGGAAGACTGAAGCTTGAGTTGCATGAATGCAGAATTTCAAATATGTCAACAAGCTTTAATGGTCATTGTGATCGGAATGCTTTGGTTAAATAAACAGGCACAGCAAGAGATGCCAATAAGCATAGTGTGCCAGGCGCTCATCTACAGGGAGGCAACCGCCCTCCCACCCTGCCCTTGGCCACTCTCCAGGCCAGCCCTGCTGTGACAAAGAGATTTGAAGTCCTTGGCCCTCCCCAGCTCATCCAGCCAGCAGGCCCACCACCCGCTGGCCCTCTGAGGCAGCCCCTGCCCTGAGGCAGCCCTGCCATGCATGGCCCTCTTCCCTGCAGGTGAATTCTGTAGACACTTACTGAACTTCTGCTGGGAGTGGCGGGGGAGGCCTGAGATCCAGGGAGGCTGGGACTTGTGAGCTGAAGCTTTTGCCCTTGAGCAGCCCCCAGTCAAGTTGAGAACACAGATCTAAGCCCAAGAAACTCAAATTCTTCCTGTGAGCTGAGGCCTTCTCTGCACTTCATCCCCCCATGGTGTCAGCCAGTGTCTGGCCAGTGCCCGGCAGGACTCACAAATGAGAGTTATGCGAATGAATGTGACATTGATCAAGGACTCTGGGAGAGAGGGAGCTTCCATCTCCTGGAGAAGTGAGGAAGGCTTAGCTTTGGGGGTCATTGGGCTGGGCCTTGGAGGATGGGAGAAATGTCACGAGAGAAGGTTGGGAGGGGAGAGAGGCAAAAGGAACACCCATGGAGGTTGGAAGGTGTCTGCACAAAAGCGAATGCACTCACTGACTTGGGTGTGGAGGACTGGGTGCTGGGAGGAATGGGGAGGATGGAGAATTGTCACTGTCGAAGTCAGAGGAGAAGGTGGGGTGGATCACACAGGGCCTTGAACGACACATGGAAGAATTTGAGCCTCACTATGGGGGAACTGGGAACCAAAGGAAGTAGCTTCACACAGACCAACACTGGCTCATCTTGGGCCTGTCATTGCCACTCGGTAGAAGGGATAATGACAGTATGGAGGTGCAGGGGGCAGGTGGAGCGCTGCATGTCCAAGTAACAGCATGTCCCATTCTATTAACACTAGGTTAGCACTGCAGTGGAGGTGACCTACTGGCCAGGGTGGCCTTTGGGGTAGATCTACTTTTTTTCCTATTTCTCTATTGTAATTTACATGAAAATGATTGAAAATATCTGCTCCAAATCAGTGTTGTCAAACTCAAGAACATGTCCAGGGAACCCTGGCAGTCCTTGACCCCTTAGTTTGAAAAATACTGTCTTAGCTACTCTGCTATTTCCTTCTTGCTTAAAAAAACCACCAGAGAACTTCAGATATGGATTGCAGAGTTTGGGTCCAAGTCAAATTGATTACACCAAACTGTGCTGATGCAATTATGTCACAGGCCAACATTGAGGGGTCTTATGAAGAGGTTGACATGTTTCCTGAAAAGATCTTATTGAGAATTTGCTCATAACATGCCAGAGAACCCTCTTTTTAAAGACCTAAGTGAGAAAATTCCTCCCAGGCCTTAGAACCAGGAAGAGTTGGGTTTCTTCTTACTATATCTATGCTCTTAGTCTGGAAACTGATCACATTTCCCCCTTTGCATTGGCTGGTAGGAAGCTCAGAGGCGAAAGTTTAGCCCACCTCTAATAAAGTATATAGGGCCTTATCATGCAGCTCAGAGGCTAATTTTACTTTGGCTTCCCAGCTTTACTCTTCTTTCCCCTCCAATTTCCTCACTTAAGTTTTTTAAATATTATGCCAAATTTATTTTTGTGAGCCACCAACAATCATATGAATATGAGGTGGAACATAAACAAAAAGAAAATTAATTAAGAGTTGTGGGCATTAAACTGGGAGAAATTTTAAAGAAAATATGTTCCAGCCCCTAAATTACAGGCAATACAATTAAGACTTTGAAAGGAGCAATGTGTCAGGGTGCCTCAGTGAACTTGGTGGGGTACAGGGAGAGCCTGGACTCCCCCTGGGCTTCCTAATCTGACCACTCCTTTCTGCTGTGCCACGGAACTGTAAAACTCCAGAAGAAGATTTTTCCAGCTCTTTCATGCAGTCTCATTAAACCATCTGTTTGAAATAAACAACCCATCTTGCCCCTCTAGGATTCTCTTGGCATCACCACCTGGGTTAACATGCCTGAACACCCTCTATCCAAAGTCAAGGGAAGGTGTGATCTGCATCACCAGAGGGGGTGGGGGCAGAACAAGGGCATTTAAAAAATAGCCTGTTTTACATAAACACATTTTGATGTGTATTCTAGACCCTGCAGTGAGCTGGTTGTTGGTGCCACGTAAGAATCAAAGCAGTGGATGCTCCATTTTACTATCCAGGGGAAAGGCAGGGGGAAGGGTGCTTTATAACAATCCATGAGAGAGAGATTGAGAGAGAGATGGGGATGACAGCTTCTCTCCTCTGTTGACACCCAGGCAGTATGGAATGAGCCCCTCTGCCTCATTCGGAAACCGTAAACAGCAGCATTATCATAAATTAATCAGGGAAGAGATCTCTAGCCTGACAAGTGGGAACGTCAGCATTAACAGTCACAGCACTCTTAAAACAAGAGACTGGATCTGCCCGCGAGGCTAGCTAACTGTCAGCCTTTGGTCTAGGTGCCCTGGGGCTCTCCACTTCCCAGGCTTGAACAGTAGAATCTTTCCAGGCTTTACTGATTTTGATGGCAGTTGGTGAAATGTAGTCATTTGTCCTATTGCTGCGGCAGACATGAGAACACCTGGGCCTCTCCGCCCAGGGGACGGGGGTGACCAGCCCCTTGGCTGATGAGTGGGCCTAAGTTCATGCTCTGGACAACCTTGTTGCTCTCAACTTTCACTGTGGATTCAGAGCTGTGCATGACAGCCAGGTGGGCTTCGAGGATTTGGGGATTCCGGGTGGTCCTGGAAAGTGCTTGTCTGCCTCTTTCAACTCTCAGCTGAGTCCTCAGCTCCTTGGGGATCCTTCCCTGACCTTCCTGACCACTTCTCATCGTACCATCCACCTCTCCTTTTTGGCTTTTGTAATAGTTGCAACTTCACATGAAATTTGTGAAATTGCTCATTTCATGTTTGTCTCTTCCAAGGCTTGGTGAGCTCCAGAAGGACCCATAAGTTTGGGCTCTCACTCGCCAACATGCTGAGCTCAGTGCCTGGCGCATCAAAGACATGCAATAAATATTTTCGGCTGAATGATTAAATAATTGAATGAGCTGGTCTCTAGAGCTTGTGGAGCATCTGTTGAACTTGATCCCTTGAGTTAGGCCTGTGCCCCATGGGGCTGGCTGGGGTGGGGAGCACACTCATTCCCTGTTGTTAAGTCCTGAGCAGGGATTATTCCGAGGCGGTTGGACTCAGGATGCGATGGTTGTAGTTCTGGGGAGAATGGGAGCCTCAGCGCAGAAGGTCCTGGGAGAGGAAGGGTCCGGAGCAGGGAGGTGTCTGAGCAGCTGGGCATGCTGTGGGGTTCTGGTCCAGGTTTTCATTTTTTAAATATAATGAGACAAGTGAGTACAGCTTGTTTGAAGTTCGTATGTTTTAAAATCTGTTTCTTATGATTATAAAATTAATGAAAGAAAAAGAAACCCAAGTGGCCAATATGTATATGAAAACTTCTCTAATAATCATGGCAGTGCAGATTGAAGTGAAAATGAGATGCCATCTCCATCCATCAGCGTGGCAAAAAGTAGATGGGCCAACAGTGCCAGCATTGGGGGAGACGTGGGGAAGCCCTCACACACCACTGGGGGAAGGTCAATCGGTAAGTGCTTTGAGAGCCATTTGGGGGGTATTTGGGGATATTTGGTGGATCCTAAAATGGTATACCCAAGGACCTGGGGATTCCATTTCTAGATATGTTCTCTAGTCTACAGCAGTGGTTCTCAAACTGTCGTTTGCATTCGAACCACAATGGAGGGCTTGTTGAAACAGATTGCTGGGCTCTCACCCCAGGGCTTCTGCTTCAGTCTGGGGTGGGGCCTGAGAATTTTCATTTCTGTCAAGTTCTCAGGGGATGTTGATACTGCTGGTCCTGGGACCACACTTTGAGAACTACTGTTCTAGTTAAACTCTTGCTTATGTGTGTGGGGAAAACATGCCCAGTGATGTTTATTTCTTGAAGCAAAAATTAGAAATAAACCCAAAGTCCATGAGTTGAGGAATAGATGAATATATCGTGGCATATTATCTGGTGGCTTATTACGCAGCAGTTAAGTGAATGAAAGACATATGTATATTTCATCATGAATAGCTCTAGAAAACTTACCATTTTATCGGTAAGTTTAAAAACAATTTAAAAAATCCAATTCTATGTAATCAATATATACAAGTATTAAAATGTGAACTGGATACACATTGAATCTATAAAAGCTGTTATCTCTGGAGAGGAAGGGAAGAGACTAGAGCTGGGGAAAAATAGAGAAGCTTCTATTCGAATCTGTTGTTTTATTCTTTAAAAAATAGGTCTAAATAAAATAGGTCTAAAAAAATAAGTCTTAATTTTAGTGGGTAGATACTGGGTTTTATTGTATTATTCTTTGTTTCTCTATACTCTTTAAGTGAATTTTTAAAAAGAGTAACACGTGCTCATTGTATAAAATGAAGAAAAACATAAAGACAGAAATTAAAAGAATCCCCAAACCCACTGTAGACATTTGGTATTCTTTCCAGTTTGATATGCTTACAAAAACCAAATAGGGAGCACACATACTATTTACATTTTTACAAACTGCTTTTGTGACTTGATATGATATTATAAATATTAATAGTTTCCCATTCATTAAATTGCTTTGAGTTAATATCCTTTTAATTAGCTACATAATAATCAATCCTATGGTGGTTCTCTTATTTAACCGATCCCCTATTGGTCTTTCAGAGTTCCAGTTTTCTACTGTTATAAATAAGAAGGTCGCGAATATCTTAACACATTCATCTATGTTGAGGTTACCTCCTTCCCTGCCTGGAGGCAGCAGTGTCTTTGTGTTCTGTGTCAGGAAGCAGGTGACCTTGTCTGTCCCACTGGGCCTGGCATGGGCGGGCTTGGGGGAGTGAGTGAAATAGGTCGTGTGGAAGTGGTCCTTGGCGACCAGTTAAGTTCCTGGAACCCTGGACGCCCTCAGGGATGTAGCTCACACAGTGAGCACCCAGGACACCCCCACTCCCTCCATTCATTCAGGCCAGATAGGCTTTCAGGACCCTAGATGACCCTGGGGCAGGGGCCTGGGGCAGTCAGAGATGAGGAGGCCTGGTCTGGATGGGAGATGCGGGCACAGCCATAAACACCACAAGTTAAGGTATAAAGCAGGAGAGAACTCAAGGAAGGGCGCAGGGGTTCCGAGCAGGGGTGGTCAGCTCCATGCAAGGAAGGCAGCTGGGAAGAGTCTGGAGAGGAGGTTACATAAGAATGGGTAGGATTTTGTTGTTGTTGTTATTGGTTTTGTTTTGTTTTTATTACTAGCTTTATTGAGTTCTATTTTACAGATTATAAAATTCAGCCATTATAAGTGCATAATTCAATGATTTTTAGTAACTTACTGAGTGGCACAACCATCACCACAAATCAGTTTTAGAGCATTTCATCTTCCCAATAGGATCCCTCCTATCCATTTACAGTTACTCCCTGTTCCCACACCCATCCCTGGGCACCCGCTAGTCTACTTTCTGTCTCTATAAATTTTCAAGCTTAGGTTACATTTCTTTTTTTTTTGAGACAGAGTCTCACTTTGTTGCCCTGACTAGAGTGAGTGCCATGGCATAAGTCTAGCTCACAGCAACCTCAGCCTCCTGGGCTCAAGCAATCCTACTACCTCAGCTTCCTGAGTAGCTGGGACTACAGGCATGCGCCACCATGCTCGGCTAATTTTTTTTCTATATATTTTTAGCCGTCCAATTAATTTCTTTCTATTTTTGGTAGAGACGGGGTCTCGCTCTTGCTCAGGCTGGTCTCGAACTCCTGAGCTTAAACAATCTGCCCGCCTCGGCCTCCCAGAGTGCTAGGATTACAGGCGTGAGCCACCGCGCCTGGCCTTAGGTTACATTTTGAAAGATGAAAACTGGACCTTAAATTAAGATCATAGCAGGGAACGTACAAAGCCTGGGGACACAGGTGGTTGCTTCTTCCCAGCAGAAAAGCAGCTCGCAGCCTCTGACTTCTGGTGTGAAATTCCAAACTCAGAAGCTTCGAATGGTCGAGAGCTCTGCACCCCCTGGAAGCACGGTTTCTACCTTTGGTCAGGTAAAACATTTCTTTCCTTTTGCCTCTTTGGTGGCTGGATTCCTGTTCTTCCTGCAGTTCCTAAGCTCACTCAAGTGGATGCAGAGGTGGTGTTGGCTTTGAAAACACGTTTGGCTGTCCATTCTCTGGCCTGGTGGTCACCGACAAGCTGGACTGGGGAGACCCAGCAGAATCGCGCTGTGAGGGCCTGGAGGTCTGCCAGGGAGTTGCAGAGGATGCGGTGGCAGAGTGACCCCAATAAGGGTCTCCACTCTCTCAGTGTTGTCTGACTTGGTCCTGCCACAATGGTCCATCCTTCCAATTTCCCACCTTAGACCCAAGCACTTTCACCCTGAAAAAGAGAGGTATGAGCAGATCATCTGTGTTCAGTCTGTTTGCCTTTATATTAATATAATCAGGTATGTTTAAGATACCCTGTACCAGATTCTTTAAAATTACATTTTAAAAAAGTTCAAAAATACTGTAAGCTCAATGCAGAAAAATAGCACAATAAATAAAAATCCAAAGTGCACTCTATGATCTCATCTGAAGATAACTACTGATGCATTTGGAGTATATACTTCCTGTCTTTTATTTTATTTATGTTTTAACTTGAGTGGCATTTTCTTGGCTTCCATTAAATCCCCACAGTGGTGGGAGGGGTATCTTAGCTCATCAGGAACCAGCTGGGCTCCTACTGGCCGGGCAGGCCTGGGTCCTGGGGCTTGCACTCTGCTCAGACACAGGCTGCCCCAGTGCTTTGAACCAGTTGTTGTTTAACCTTGATCTCGGTGTTTCGCTCTGACATGAGCCAGATGCTCAGCTCTGGGGACAGAATCCCTCCGCCTGGAGCATGATCTGCTGTGTAAGGGAAGAGAGTCAACCTGAAGCGATTAACAGCTCTAAATTCTCTAAAGAATATATGGGCAGCAGGTTGCAACACATCTCAGGATAATTCAATTTTTATAGAAGCTATTCCATTAATCATTTATTAATGACTCTCCCAGCTGAGGCAATTAAGTAGACCTAGGATTAAAAAAGAGACTCATATTCATTTCACATCTGTCTAATTACCTTGAGGCTCATGGACCCTGGAAGAATGAAAAATGGACTCCATTCTTCTTCCTTGTACTTTGCATTTTTCTCTGGGTTTGGCCTCAGCTCCAAAGGGAGGCAGTCTGCTGGGGGGCTAGATGGGGGTGCGTGTGCGCTTGGGACACGTGACTGTGACACCCGGTGGTCCAGGCTCAGAGGGGAAGGGTGCTGACTCTGACATCTGAGGAAGCTTTGGGGGCTGGGGGCAGGCGCGGGGGAGGGGCTACTGCGGGAGGGGGAGCCCAGGAGGCCCAGCCTGTCTGATGGGGTTGAGGGTGAGAGACGGAGACAGAGCAGCAGCTCCTTGGGCTTGTCCCAAAGAGGGCTGGAGGGATCCTGCCCTTGAGCTGTAGAGCAGGGAACAGTGGGCAGAGAGATGTCACAGGGCGTCTCCTAACGCAGGGCGCCACTTTGGGCACCGTATATGTGTACTCCCGCTTAATTCTCCTCCAAACTCTGGGAGTTAATATCAACAACCGATTTTGGACTTAAGGAAGTCAGGGCTCAAAGAGGCAAAGTGACTTGCTTAAAGTCACACAGTTGATGAGTGCGGGTGGGGTTGGTCTGGGTGTCCTGACCGCAGCGTCTTGGCACTCCCCCATCCAGGCTGCTGCCATAACGCTCATAGCCCTGCCGGGCACACTTCTGTCTTGGAGCCAAATAATGTTGCTCTGGGAATAAAGCTCCCTCCTCTTCTTTTTTTTTTTAAAGAGATAAAGTGCCCCCTTGTTTCAGGAAATGGAGATGGTAATTAAAGAATTTCCAGAGAATCTTGTGGAGGTGGTGAAGAGGAGTCCTTGCCCTGATGTCCTTCCTAGGGTGGGTCCTGCTCTCCAGTTGCCCTCCCACCACAGACCTGGTTTCCAGGGAGGGCACGGTCCGCTCGAGGGACCTTCCTGCGTGAGCAGGCTGGGAGGCAGAGAGGGGAAAGCCCCAGTGTGAGTGTGGGGCAGCAGGGGCAGCTGGACCTAGAATCGCAGGAACCTGCATTGAGGAGAGATGCCAGAGCCCGAGGGCAGTGGTGTTCACGGAGAGACCTGCAGGTAGAAGAGGTCACCAAGGGGTCCTGAGTGCTTCAAGTTTTAAGGAATCCCACTCTAATTCTCAGATTTCCATGCATGGTATTCATTACTCTCTCCTAGAGCTGATCTCCCCAGGATGCGAAAAACACCTGGGCCACTAAACAAAGGGGAGCCCTCTTTTTAGAAAATTATTTCTGTAGTGATGGAGTTTCATTGTTTCCCAGGCTGGTCTCAAACTCCTGACCTCAAGCAACCCTCCTGCCTTGGCCTTTCAAGGTGCTAGGATTATAAGTGTGAGCCACAGTACCCAGCTGGCCAGAGGAGACATCTTTTAAGGACTCATCAAGCCACCAAAACCTCTCAGGGCATGAAACCTTTCCAGGTCTCACATACATTTCTGTTAGGGGCAAAGTGTAGCTTTAGCAGTGGGGAGTCTGCGCTCAGGTTGGGATATTGTGAGTCTAGATATACGGTAGAGTGGAGTGGGGGGAGTAACAACTTTTGTTTAAGAATTTTAATTCTTCTATCCCCCAAATATAACTCTAATGTTTCCTGGGACTAGCGTGTTTTTCAAGCTAGATTTAAAAAGAAATATGCAAATAAAACTTTTATGTGCTGTCTTTCATATTTGTGTACATTATTTAATAAAGTAGTTAAAAGCTATTTTATTAAATCATAGCATGAATTATTTATCCTAGAAATAGTTAATCTTCATCTTATTCCATTTTGTAAATGTTTGACATTTTTTATCTCCATTTAAAATGTG